>JARHVA010001003.1:1605000-1690000 GCA_037957365.1 Torreya grandis | reverse complement strand
TTGCACCCACGACCGATTCTTGAATTCTTTTAGACTTTTTATCTGAAGGAATTCCTTTGAACAAAAGTCCAAAAGAATTATAACTATTTGTCTTAAACAAAAATTTCTGAAGGATTTTACCCTTGTGACATTCTTTGAAAATGACCCTTTCGAAGGGTGTTTCTGTCGATCAAGTGCCCTCCACAAGGGCACTTGTCCTTTGAGAATCTCTTTAAACTTTGGCAATGAATCAAATATTGAACCGTTCCATTGAACCATGGCTTTGAACCAACCATTGAACCAAATTTTGGTTCAACGGTTCAAACAAAGCCTTAAACTGAATGTTGAACCATTTGGTTGAACCAATATGGTTCAAGCTGACGAACCCTTTGTTTGAACCAAGTGTTGAACCTATTTATTAAACCACTTCATTGAACCAATCGATTGAACCAAGCTTTAAATAAAAATGGTTCAATTGAATGAACCAAGCTGATGAAACACTCCATTGAAACAAGACGTTGAACCTTTTCATTAAACCAAGATGTTGAACCAACCATTGAACCTGCTGTTGATGCTTGCCGATGGAGATTTTTGTTTGAACCAAGGCATTGAAACAATCCCAAAAATGACCAATTGTTAGAAACTAATTATTTTGATTGAACCCACCTGCAAAAGCTATGAAGCCCATTGAACTTGTAGAAATGAGCCTGTTTGTAGAGTCTGGAGAAACCAAGTCTATAGATTCAAGCCTACAGAGTCCGTAGATTTAAACCTATAGAGTCCATAGATTTAAGCTTGTAGAGTCTGTAGATTTCTAAAAAGCTTGAAAAATTAGGAATTTGAATGCCCAACACAAATTTTGGAAAGGGAAGAGATAATTTTGGTCTGTAAGACCAAAATAGTTCAAATGTTGTCCCAAAAATGAGTGATATTTTTGGGGGACAATAGCTGGCTCCAGTTGGAGAACTTTTGTCAATTGCAAAAAGAATTGAAAGGAGTAGAATCTAGAATCTTCAGTGTCTTCATGTGTACCATTGGGTTACAGAGTCATGCTACCCAGAAATGAAAGGCTCCAAAAATTGAAATAAAAAAATGAAATAGAATTGAAAACTGTACAAATATACATATATATATATATAGATGTAAAGATCTGACACTTTAAGAGTTGAAATGTTTTAGATGTTGCCCATTATGGGGCAAAGAAAAGAGTGTGCCATCTTGATATTTCAATAAAAAGCTATTTTCACCAATGTGATGATGAATTATAAATGGGCCTCTCTAAAGGGAGTCAAACTTTCCATGCATCCCCTTTGGTTCTCTCCTTTTGTCCCATAGTAGGACTTGATCCCCAATCTAAAAATCATGATTTCTGGCCTTCTGATCAAAGAGTTTATTTACCAAACATTGATGAGAAACAATTCTGTCCACCACCATGGTTCTCTATTCCTCCAGCTTAGCCAGGCACATGATTCTTTTGTCAAGAGAACTTTCATATGTCTGATCTTCAATTGCCTTTGCCAATTTCAAGGCTGGCAATTGTAAGGTGATTGGTATCTCAACATTGATACCATAAAGGATTTCAAAAAGAAACACCAATTTCCCTCTTTGATGTGATTGTGTCTACCCACAGAGCATCAACCAATGCTTTATGCCATGTCCTTTGATTGTCATATGCTAGTTTCTTAATAATAGTTACCAGATTCTTATTGATGGACTCAGCTTGTCCATTCTTTTGTGGAAAATAATCAGAAGAGTGAGAGAGTGTAATTCCATAATGAAAATAAAATTGTTTAATCTCTTGAGAGGTGAAACAAGCTACATTATCAGTAACAATTTTGATTAGAACTCCAAACCTGGAAATAATATTCTCTTTGAGAAAGTTGCATACAACTTCTGAAGTAGCATGCTTAGTTGGGATTACTTCTACCCACTTGGTGAAGTAGTTAGTTGTTGTAAGGACATAATCATGTCCAACACTTGAAGATGGGTTTATTGTCCCAATAAAATCAAGTCCCCATTTCTAGAAAGGTTCTTCTATGATCACTGGCTTGAGAGGCATAGCAGCTAACTTGGGTCTTCTAACAAATTGCTGACAGAGTTCACATTTCCTTACCCACTTATGTGCATCTTGGAAAAGAGTTGGCCAGTAATACTTGTCTTGGAGAATCTTGTGAGTAGTCACAGGAGAAAAAAAATGTCTTCCACAAGCTAGATTATAGAAAGATCTCAAATTTTGGGTTTGTTTCTCTTTGTCTAGACAGTGAAGGAATACTCTATCTATGCTTCTCTTGTACAGGTCATTATCCCAAAGGACAAAATTTACAACTTTCAACTTGATAGTCCTACTTTCTTTGTAAGAAAAATGAGTAGGACATTCACCATAAGTAAGAAAATGAGTGATATCTGAATATCACTCATTGGTAGTGGAGACAAAAAGGACTGTTGGTGTCTCTTCCACTTTAGTTTCTTCATGTTGTGTGTCTTCTAGCTTATTGTCAGCAATTAATTGGCATAGGCCTTTACCCCTGAATAGTTTTGTCAGCTTGATGTCTAGATAAAACTCTTGGATCTTTGCAATCTAATTACCTCTTTTCATGCTAAACTCCTACTAAGTTAATATAGACTTGACTGTAGTGTCAGGAACTAAGGCAGTAGTGTGTGAACTCAGAATATAGAAGTGAAAATGTTTGACTACTTTGACCAAGGCATAAGCATGCTTCTCTATATTTGAATATTTCATCTCATGAATTTTGAGAGAGAAACTCATGAAAGAGATAGGAGATTCCATGCTTGCCTTGTCCTGTTGAACAAGAATTGTTGAAAGAGTGTGTTCAGACACATAGTTGTTTATGATGAAATCCTTGTTGTAATCTAGGCAAACCAAGGTAGGGGTGTGAGCAATGGCAGTTTTGATATCTTGAAATGTTGATTTGTCTTCTTTAGTCCAGCTGAAGATGGTCTTTCCTTTCATCATGTTTACAATGTGTCTAGTCTTCTCAACAAATTTGGGGATGAATCTCTGTAAGAAATTCACCTTTCTGAAGAAAGAATGAACAACATTCTTACTTGTAGGCAAATTAAGTTCTTGAATAGACTTGACTCCGTCTGAGTCAATCTTTATGCCTTCTTTGGACACAATGTGTCTAAGGAGTTTCCCTTCTGTTACTCCAAAAATAGACTTTTTAGGATTTAAGGAAATACCATTCTGGTGGCAGTGCTCCAACACTTGTAAGTGGTGTACATGATCAGATTGATGCTTTGGAAAGATAGTCAAATCATCAAGGTATACCACTATGAATTTACCAATCTCATCTTTGAAAACCATATCCATATCTCTTTGAAAGGTAGCACTAGCATTTACTAGACCAAAAGGCATTCTCCTATATGTAAATGTACCCCAAGGCATGGTGAATGCAGTCTTGTGTCAATCTACTTCACTAACTTTAACTTGATTATACCCTAAAAAGCCATCCAACATTGATAACATCTCTGCACCTATCACTATTTGAAGCACTTGATCCATAATTGGGAAAGGATAATTATCCTTCAAAGATGCTTGATTCAGATTTTTGAAATCTACACAAATGCAAATTTTTCCATTCCTCTTCCTTATAGGGACTATGTTTGCAATCCATGTGGAATGATGGATTAGGAAGATGATTCTAGCATTTAACATTTTTTGTATCTTAGATAGAATAGTACCTGATATTTTAAAATTATACTGTCTGAATTTTTACTTATATGGCATTGAGTCAGTCTTGAGAGGAATGTTATGGCATATTTCATCTGGTCTAAGAGACTTCAAGTCTTCATAAGAATATGCTAAAACATCCATGTATTGATATAGTAAAGAGATAAACTTGAATCTTTCTTTAGGGGTGCAACACTTAGCAATATTGATCATCTTGGGATTTTTCTTAGTAGTCAGATTCACTTGATCGAATCTCTGAGAGAAACTCGAGTCTGTTTGTTGTTGTTTGATGAATCTATCATGTTTGTCAAATAGTTTTTCAAGAGAAACTAGGCTTTTGAAAATTTTATTTCCTTTCAACTGTAAGAATTCTTCATTTATATATGGGCTGGATTCAGACACAGATTCATTCTTCTAAGGTTCACTACCTTCAAAACATAGTTATTCAAACTTACCTTTTCGTTCTAAGAAGGCAATGATTTGATGATCATCATTGAATACTTGCCAATGATCAGCATTGTCAGGAACACTTGGTCTATAGACTAGCTCAATGGTATATCTATTTTCTTTGAAATTTGAATGTGGAACTAATAGAGTTTCTGAAATAGCAAGTGCATCAGCTCTGTCATTAGACTCTCTAGGTATTGCAAAAATGTTGAAAGCATCAAAACTTTCAATTTGGTCCCAAACCGAGTTACGGTAGTGGCATAATCTTTCATTCTTATTTTGGTATAAGTTCCTCACTTGACAAATTACTAATTCAACATCCCCTTTGGCATAAATAAACTTGATGCCTTTTTCTTGAGTAGCCTTCATGCCCAAAAATAGAGATTCATATTCAGTTGTATTGTTAGTGTTGCTAAACTGTAATTTGTAAGATGAAGGGAACATATCTCCTTGAGGAGACATCAAAAGAATCCCAGCTCTTGAACCAATAGAGGAACAGCTACCATCAAATTCCAAAGTCTATATCTCATATGATATTGAATTTTCTTCAGACTTTTCTTTATCAAAGATAGAGGATCTTTCTTTGTCTGTAATGCAGCCTACTAGTTTATCTATTGTTCTTGTTGAACTAATTTTTGAGTTGATATTTTCAGGTGTTTCATGCATTTCATTTATAGATAGAAAATAGTTACCCATGCCTACAAATTCAAAAAGGATTTGAGATTCAGGGGCTGATTTTTGGGTGACCACATACTTTGCTTCTTTTTCAGGGAGCAACCTCTTCATTGCACCTTGGACAGGGATCCTTGCCTCAGATAGATCCATGCTTAGTTATCCTCCTATGCTCTTGCATAAATTTCATCCAATAAAAATGCCATAAGATGCTGGGACATCAGCCACCAAGACAGTCATCTTGATTCTCTTATCTGGAAAGGCTACAAATGCAAATTGGACATCTTTAATTTACCCCAGCAATGGTACTTGCTTATTCTCCATGGAGAAACATTTTCCAAATGTCTTGGTCAGTGCGAGACTAAGAGACTCAGCTACTTTAGCTGGCATGACATAATCATATGCGCATGAGTCTATAATACAGTTACTCAGCTTGTGGCCATTAATTAACAGGGAAACATAGAAAGGTTCTATTTTCTAGGAGTAGCTAGAGGACTAATAACCAGATTATTTGGAATAGGCATGTTCTTTGAAGAATTAGGAGTTAATTTTTTAGCCTTTTATCCTACAGGGATGGTTTGGTTCTTAACATATTAAACCAGCTTATTCAATTGATCAGGATTGGACTACAGATATTCGAACTCAGACATTTTTTTTGTCTTTTTGACATGATGGATTATGTCAAATGGCTAAATTGAGCTAGGTATAGAGAAAGGTACTTCAACTTTCTAAATTTTATGAGGGATGGGAGGTGGGCTAGTTTGTGAATTTAAAGTAGAAGGGGAAGGCGAAATTGATGTATTTATCTTTTGGGTGATTACTAGATCTTTTGACTGAAAAAGTAGAATGGTTCCACACTTCGCAATCGTGACTGCTCACTTTGGTTGCTCTTCTATCTTCTCTTTATCAACCTATTGGACTGATTGGTTTTTGGACTTGGTAAACACTACACATGATCCATCAAAAGCTTCTCCTTTGCTTCCAAGTTCATCCTGGTAGCTCAAAAAACCAATGTGGGAGTTGCCAGCTAATTCTTCTTGATTGTCTTCAAGGAGATTAGCATCATTTTCTTGATTTAATTTAGGTTAGAAAGAGAATTATAATTCTTCTTCAAGATATCCCATTGCTGAATTGGTTGGAGGAGCTTCCAGGGCAAGTTTTGCTTGTGGGGGAGGAAGGGGATTTTGTTGCCCTTGATTCATAGCAGCATTGCCCTAATAAGACTGATTTGGGAATGTCCTTCTATATGAAGGAGTAGAAGACATTCCTTGAGCCATTTGATTTTTGAGAGCAAGCAACTCATTAGCTAATTTTTGCACCATTAGATCTATAGTTCCTATAGATGCATATTCAGAAGATGATGAAGCTCTATTTCTACTTGGATCTCTTCTTATCTTCCTTGCTAAGATGAGATCATCTTCTACTTTAGTGGCCAAAATTTGGGCTACAGTAAGATCTATTTGACCAGCACATCTCAAGAGAAAACTGACTTCATGTAACTAAGAATTAATGAAAAAGTATTTGAGATTCTCAGCTGTAGATCAAGCAATTACAGGGATTCTATTTCTCATTTTTTTAAATTTGTCTATGAAGTCTCTATAGGCTCATGAGGCTCTTTCTTCATCTATGTAAGTTGAGCTAGAAGTGAATGTGCATCTTCCATAAGTTTGAATCTGGCTTCAAACATAGCTTTGAGAGTATTCTAATTAGTCATCGACCGAGCCTATAGATGGTAAAACCAATCTGCAGCAACACCTTGCAATGTCTCTACAAAAACCCTGACTGTTACATCTTCAAATTCTACTCTAATTACTCCACAAGCTATGCTTAAAGATGCAACATGCTCATTAGGATGAACTTTTCCATCACTATAGAACTTAGGGAAGTTCTTCCTTAAACTATGTGGAAGCTCATGTAGAGGTGGAGTAAGATTGAAAAGACAAAAAAAATTACCCCAGGGACCTTGAACTACCATTATAAGATTATGAAAAGGATGGATAATAAATCTCAGAGGGGTAACTATAGGCAAAGCTTTATCAACAGAAGTAGATACTTTGCCTGGCAATGGAGATCTGACTTTAGTAGGAGGAAACTTTTCAGGAATCTAGAACATAAAGCTCTGATACCACTTGGTCAAGATCCCCAGCTCATAAAGAGTACAGTTGATTACCTTGTATAAGCAACTAAACATGGAATTTAACCAAAAGTAACAAGTAACTATAAATTTAGAAATAACACAAAATATGAGAGACAATACCCAATTGTATTAATACTCTTTTAGAAGAAAATACAACAAAGAAGATGCCACAATCTTCTTAACACTCCTCTAGGGCTCCCACAACTCTAAGGCAAAATAGTAAATCTCTTCAAGATTTCTCTCTCAATCTCAGTCACAACAAACAACTCAAAGACAGAGTTGTTGTTCACCTCCAACCAGTCAATAACACTACTGCGAGTACACAAGTACTCAAAGTACTTCAAGTAGATCTCCCATGAACTTACAATAACTTGTAAATCAAATGATCTTACTTACACATGTAGATCTCTCTACACCCTGAAGACCCCTTGTCCTTGCCTTACTAAGTTCTTATGATTCTCCAAACCAGTACCTCGGTGGATCTTTTACCAGATCTTGCTATCCCAAAAATCTACCTGATCATACACACTCGGCACCCCTGTGGAACTAAGAGGAGCTACCCTTGCACTCTTCACTCTGAAGGAGATAATCAAGATCAACTCTATCTAGCACACTTTACAATATAGCCCATGAGTCTATTAAATAGATATCATGCCAAATAATAATTAGACATCTAATTAAAATAATTAGAAACCATAGCTCAAGACTAAAATTAGTTCTTAACATGCAAACAACTGGTTCCTTAACAAACTATTCATGAAACTGACAATTTTGGAACCACATAGATGACCGACATCAATCATTGTTAGTCTGGAGGTGATCGATGTCGACTGATACTGACTGATGTTGGCATCTCTGCACAAAATATGATCGACATCGGTTGATCATGCCGGCATCAGTTACTGTCACACTGAGAAACCTCCTCCTGTTTGCATCCTGGTGAAGCTTTTCACTCCACAACCTAACAATCTCCCACTTTGAGATAAATAGCTACACTTGTACCTGTACCTATACATCATCTAATTTGTTTCTTGATTTGTATCCCTCTTCAAGCTCAACCTTGAAGACCAACCACCAAAAAACTTGTGGTGTTCCACCTATCATCTAAGTAACCTACCACATCCAAACCTACACACCCATTTAGAGAAGCCCTTGACCCTGCATAGCTTGTATACCTGCTGTTGGTCCCTCTCAAATACCTGAGAACCCACTCAACTCCTCTCCAATTCTTCTTTCCCAGATTGGCTATAAACTTGCTGACAACACCCGCTACTGGGGCAACAATAGGTCTAGTACACATGTACTTAACCTCATCATGTGAATTGAGACCCTATTCTGTGAACTATCCATCCATAGGTGTACAAACTGGTTCTACATCCCACATCTTGAACCTCACCACTATCTTATCCACACAATCATCTGGAGACAAAATCAACTTTTAACCTTCCATGTCTCTAGAAAAACTTATGCCGAAGAATTTCATTGCTCTCAAATTCTTCATGACATACCACTGAATTAACTTTACCTTTAGCTTAGCAAAACCCTGCATGTGTGACCCTACAACAAGCATACACACAACATACAGTAACAAGATTATGTTGAAATCATCATCCAATCTGGTAAAGAAAACACAATGGTTACAATGACAGTGACTAAAGCCATGCTTTGTCATACACCTGTCAAACTTGTACCACTATCCTGTAGCTTCCTCAAGACCATATACCCTAGCCTTCCATCTCACGTGTCCATTCCCTCTCTTCTCTAACTAAAGAATCCATTCGTCTCTCAGTGCTTTCATCTCAGCTGGAAACTCTACCAAATATCCCATTTGGTTCTCTTCTAAAGAATTCATGCCATGCTCCCACTGTTTCTAAGATCCTACCTGCTCTGTAATGAGCAACAAGTATAAAAAAGGGGAATAACGAATTTGAGGCTTACTTACACTTTCAGTCTTCCACATGGGCATTTGGGACTCCTTGACAGCTTTCTATCTACCTAAAATCCATTCCAGTGACCAATGTCGGTCACCACCCAGTCTGCATCTGATTGACATCGATTCCATGTGACTGACCTGACTGTCGATGTCAATTCTCTGACTGACACCAGTGTCTACCAGACCAACATCGGTGTCCACCCACCTGACATTACCAACTTTGCCTATCTACACATGACCGATGTCAGTACCTATCTAATCGACATCGATTCCTCTTAACCAACGTTGGTAACTATGTTTTCTTGTGAGTGATGACTTTTTATCCGTGAGCTTACTTTGAATCAAAACCTTGTCTAAACTACCCTGCTCAGAGTTATTCAGTCCCATCCACTGATCTTTGTCCATCATCTCCTCCATAAACACCAAGGCTTTCCTTTTCTTAAGTTTTTCAAACACATCTAACTTCCTCTTAAGAACATGCATCTCCTTCTTGCTCAGGTGACCAAGCCTACAAAGCCATGTCTTTGCAATAGAAGAAGAATCGATAATATAAGGAGGTAGATAAAGAGTACCTAATTTTTTACCACTAGCTAATTCAAGTGCATCTGCTATGAGAGTTCTTATGCATCTCTCATCACCCAACTTTCCTGAAGAAATTAGCCTCATCTTCAGAACTGGGACCTGCATGACATCCTTCAACACCCATGTGTTGGCCATCTGCAATTTCAACTGCACATTCCCTTTGCCAATACTTTGACAAGGCTCACTAACCCCTATATAAATCTTTTCAAAGTCTCCATGGACCTTAACATGGAAAAATACTCTATTTGGAGCTGCATGGAAAGAGGCAACAAAATCTATAAACCAAGATTCTACTTTATCCAAGGAACATATAAGAGTAACCAGTGCAACAATCCATGCAAAAATACCTACTTCTTTATTTCTTTCATGCTGATCTTCAACCAACCAACAATCTTTCTTTACCTGCTCTTTCTTTCCATAACACCATAATTGACCATTCTTGCTTTTGAATTCCTCCATTCTTGGTGTAATTTCTTCTGCCATTGCTATACTCCCACTCAATCAAAAACCCCTGAGAGTGACCTGTAATCAATTACAAACCTGCTCCCTACAACCTCGCTCTAATACCACTTTTCAGGAATCTAGAACATAAAGCTCTGATACCACTTGGTTAGGATCCCCAACTCATAAAGATCACAGTTGATTACCTTGTATAAGCAACTAAACATGAAATTTAACCAGAAGTAACAATTAACTAGAAATTTAGAAATAACATAGAATATGAGAGACAATACCCAATTGTATTAATACTCTTCTAGAAGGAAATATAACAAAGAAGATGCCACAATCTTCTTCACACTCTTTTATGGCTCCCACACCTCTAGGGCATAAACAGTAAATCTCTTCAAGAGTTCTCTTTCTCAATCATGGTTACAACAAACAACTCAAACACATAGTTGTTGTTCACCTCCAACCAGTCAGTAACACTACTACCAGTACACAAGTACTCAAAGTACTTAAAGTAGATCTCCCATGAACTTGCAACAACCTGCAAATCAAATGATCTTACTTACACATGTAAATCTCTCTACACCCTGAAGAACCCTTGTCCTTGCCTCACCAAGTCCTTATGATTCTCCAAACTAGTACCCCAGTGGATCTTCTACCAGATCTTGCTATCTCGCAGATCTACCTGATCATACACACTCAGCACTGCTGTGGAACTAGGAGGAGCTACCCTTGCTCTCTTCACTCTGAAGGAGCTAACCAAGTTCAACTCTATCTAGCACACTTTACAATATAGCCCATGAGTTCATTAAATAGATCCCATGCCAAACAATAATTAGACATCTAATTACAATAATTAGAAACTGCAGCTCAAGACTAAAATTAGTCCTTAACATGCAAACAACCGGTTCGTTAACAAACTATTCATGAAACTGACAGTTCCAGAACCACACAGACAACCGACGTCGATCACTATTAGTCTCGAGGTGACCGACATTGGCCGATGTTAGCATCTCTACATAGAATATGACCGATGTTGGTTGATCATGCTGACGTCAGTTGCTGTAACACTGAGAAACCTCCTCCTGTTTGCATCTTGGTGAATCTTTTAGCTCCACAACCTAACAAGTAGGAGGAAAACTCTTGGTTTGTTGGAGATGAGATGGTGAAGGAAACAGATCAAAACCACTTTATTATACCAACTTGAATACAGGGTCAATGATACCTTTATCTCTTTGGCTTCATGTATACCTTGAATCTACCAGATTGTGAAACAAAAATAGAAAAGAATTGACCTTGCTTCAGTTAAAGCTTGAGGCTTTAAACTATATGTTCTTTTTTGATTAGTGTGGAGGTGAATGGATAGATTATAAATGGATAATGGATATTATATCCCCAGCAGAGTTGCCAAAAACTATTGGTTGAATATTTTGTCGATCAGCATACTGATAAACAAAATAGGTTTGATCAGCCAAAGTAAGAAGATTAGTCATCCAAATGTGTAGATTTACCACATCAGAAGGGGACTGATCTCTCCTCTCATCAAGGGGAGGTTCCCTATATATATATATATATATATATATATATATATATATATATATATACACACACACACACACACACACACACACAAATAGAAAATAATACTCAAGGGTAGGACAAACCATCCATCTCTCTTTCTTCAGAGATGATGTATGCGGATCATAGGAGAAACTCAAAGAAAATGACAGAAATCACTCCTCTTCTTTAAGAAGTACTATTAAGCAAGCCACAAGAATACTCTAAGTAGTAACAACAAAATGTAGTAAAAGATGTAATAACCAACAAATTGAGATGCAACACAAAGCCTCCACCTGAATCACTCAAGAGTAAGATACGAAGGATAATGAGGGCACAAAGTCTTCCCAAATTCCTTTACATAAAAATGAAAAGAAAACACACTGAAAGGCAATTATGGGGGCACAAAGTCTCTCCATAGTTGGCTCTTCAAGACACCTTGATTGCTATCACTAATTCTACTTATTGAATTAAAGGAACAGAAGATATATTGAAGAAAAAGACATAAGAACAATTTCCTCAACAATAAATATATTACAGCACAAAGTCTAAAAAAACCATTTGCTTTCTTATTCTAATAACAAAATATGATAAACAAACTGAGCTCAAAGTCTCCTTTCAATTTGGGCAGAGTTTCATTCTGATTGTCAAAAAAAAGATGATTTACAATAGAAGAGAGTCCCTTATATACCCACTTCAAGAAAGATTTCAGGAATAGTAATACATCATGTTGTGTTGGAATCTGTTAAGAAGGTAGGCTAGAACTTAGGGACATTTTACCCATTTGATTTTATCAATGCAGGGAAACAAGTCACACTTATTGAAATATTACAACTTTTAATGTCCAACTGGCGATCTGATCTTACATTCATGGTTCCTCCTTTTCTGGTTAATTGAATCAGGTATTGGATTCAGTTTACTATTATATTCCTTCCTTATTTTATGCTGGTATTGGCCTTGAATTTTGTGAACACATTCTAGTCTGTAGGTTTAAAGGATCAATAGTTATTTTTTTGTCTTGAATTTGACGTTTGCATGCCCATCACTATATTTTCAACAGTTAGTTCACTGTGTTGAATTTGACATTTTCAAGCACGTCACCCCTTGGTCCTCTTTTGGCTCTCTATTTGGCACTTTTCCAAATTGAACTTGCCCTTTCAGGGCTTAAGAGATGACTCACACTGGGTTGGGAAGGGCTCCTCACAAGCTATCTACCCTTCGGGCAGTCTTTGAATGGCCTTCGGGCTTGTTCAGGTGACCCTTTGGCTTTAGGAAGTGTCTTCAAATTGGCAGTTAAGAGTCCCTCACAAGGGCACTTACCCTCAGGTTTCTTCATCAGCCCTTCACAAATTCCCCTGGGTATTTTCCCTAGGTATTTACCCCATGGACAATTCCCACGGACAATTTGTCTAGGGACAAATTCCCACAGACTTTTTCGCGGCTGATTCTTGAATTCTTTTGAACTTTTTTCTGAATGAATTCCTTCAAACAAAAGTTCAAAAGAACTATAACTATTTGTCTTAAACAAAATTTTTGAAGGATTTTACATTTGTGATGTTCTTCAAAAATGACCCTTCTGAAGGGTGTTTCTATCGATTAAGTACCCTCTGCAAGGACACTTGTCCTTCAGCAAGCTCTTTGAACTTTGGTGATGAACCAACTATTGAACCGTTCCATTGAACCATAGCTTTGAACCAATCGTTAAACCAAATTTTGGTTCAACGGTTCAAACAAAGCCTTGAACCTAATGTTGAACCACTCGGTTGAACCAAAATGGTTCAAACTGATGAACCCTTTGTTTGAACCAAGTGTTGAACTTGTTTATTGAACCACTTCATTGAACCAATCGGTTGAACCAAGCTTTGAACTAAAATGGTTCAATCCGATGGTTCAATGGAATGAACCGAGCCAATGAAACACTCCATTGAAACAAGATGTTGAACCTTTTCATTGAACCAAGACCTTGAACCAACCATTGAACCAAATGTTGAACCTGCTGTTGATGCTTGCCGATGGAGATTTTTGTTTGAACCAAGGCACTGAAACAATCCTAAAAATAACCAATTGTTAGAAACCGATTATTTTGATTGAACCCACCTGCAGAAGCCATGAAGCCCATTGAACTTGTAGAAATGAGCCTGTTTGCAGAGTCTATAGAAACCAAGTCTGTAGATTCAAGCCTGCAGAGTCCATAGATTTAAGCCTACAGAGTCCATAGATTTAAGCCTATAGAGCCCGTAGATTTCTAAGAAGCTTGAAAAATGAGGAATTTGAATGCCCAAGACAAATTTTGGAAAGGGAAGAGATAATTTTGGTCTTTCTTCATCTGTGTATGTTGAGCCAAACATTGATTATTGAATATATTGTCAATTAGCATACTTATAAACAAAATAGGTCTGATTAGCCAAAGTAGGAAGATTAGTCATCCAAATGTGTAGGTTTACCACATCAGAAGGGGATTGATCTCTCCTCTCATCAAGGGGAGGTTCCCTATAGATAAGATATATATATATATATATATATATATATATATATATATATATATATATATATATATATATATATATAAAATAATACTCAAGGGTAGGACAAACCATCCATCTTTCTTTCTTCAGAGATGATGCGTGCGGAACAAAGGAGAAACTCAAAGAAAATGATAGAAAGCACTACTCTTCTATCAGAAGTACTATTTAACAAGCCACAAGAATACTCCAGATAGTAACAAAAAAATGTAACAAAGGATGTAATAACCAGCAAATTGAGATGCAGCACAAAGTCTCCACCTAAATTGTTCAAGATTAAGATACGAAGGACAATGAGGGCACAAAGTCTTCCCAAAGTCCTTTACACATAAGTGAGAAGAAAACACACTAAAAGGAAATTATGGGGCCACAAAGTCTCTCCATAGTTGACTCTTTAGGACACCTTTCTAACTAATTTCACTAATCTTGCTTGTTGAATTACAGGAACAAAAAATAAATAAAGGAAAAAGACATAAGAACAGTTTCCTCAACAACAAAGATATCACAGCACAAAGTCTGAAAAGTCACTTGTTTTCTTATTCCAATAAGAAAATATGATCAACAAAATGAGCTCAAAGTCTCAGAAGTGCCTTTCAATTTGGGTAGAGTTTCATTCTAATTGTCAAAAAAGAGATGATTTACAATAGAAGAGAGTCCCTTATATAGCCACTTCAAGAAAGATTTCAGGAACAGTAATACATCATGTTGCATTGAAAATTGTTAAGAAGGTAGGCTGAAACATAGGGGCATTTTACCCATTTGATTTTATTAATGCAAGGAAACAAGTCACACTTATTGAAAGTTTGCAACTTTCAATGTCCAACTGGCGATTTGATCTTACCTTCATCGTTCCTCCTTTTCTGGTTAATTGAATCGGGTCTTGGATTTAGTTTGTTGTTCTATTCCTTGTTTTCTAATGGTCTTGGCCTTGAAGTTTGTGAATGCATTCTGGTCTATAGGTTTAAAAGATCAAAAATTATTTTGTTGTCTTGAATTTGATGTTCGCATGCCTGTCACTATATTTTCAATGGTTAGTTCATTGTGTTGAATTTGAAATTTTTAGACACATCACCCCTTAGTCCTCTTTTGGCTCTCTATTTGGTACTTTTTGAAATTGAACTTTCCTTTTTGGGCCTTAATAGATGACTTGCTTTGGGTTGGGAAGGGCTCCTCGCAAGCTATTTTCCATTTGGGTGGTCTTTGAATGGCCTTTAGGCTTGTTTGAGCGACCCTTCAGCTTTAAGAAGTGTCTTCAAATTGGCAGCTAAGAGTCCCCAGCAAGGGCACTTACCCTTTGGGGTCCTTCGATGGCCCTTCACAAATTGCCCTAGGTATTTTCCCTAGGCTTTTCCCCAGGGATTTACCCCGCGGACAATTTCTGTAGACAAATTATCTGGGGACAAATTCTCGCGAACAAAATGTCCATGGAAATTTCCCACAGATAAAAAGTCCATGGAAATTCTTGGTCTCTGTCAAATCTTTCAAATTTTCCTACGCCTGTGGCCAATTCTTGAATTCTTTCAGACATTTTGTCTAAAGGAATTCCTTCAGACAAAAGTTTTAAAGAATTCCTTCGGACAAAAGTCTAAAAGAATTATCACTATTTGTCTTAAACAAAATTTTTGAAGGATTTTACCTTTGTGACATTCTTCGGAATTGACCCTTCCAAAGGGTGTTTCTATCGATCAAGGGCCCTCCACAAGGGCACTTGTCATTCAGAAAGCTCTTTGAACTTTGTTGATGAACCAACTATTGAACCATTCAATTGAACCATGGCTTTGAACCAACTGTTGAACCAAATTTTGGTTCAACGGTTCAAACAAAGCCTTGAACCGAACATTGAACCACTTGGTTGAACCAAAATGGTTCAAGCTGATGAACCCTTTGTTTGAACTAAGTGTTGAACATGTTTATTGAACCACTTCATTAAACCAATCAATTTTACCAAGCTTTGAACCAAAATGGTTCAAACCGATGGTTCAATTGAATGAACGAAGTTGATGAAACGCTCCATTGAAACAAGACATTGAACCAACCGTTGAACTGAATTTTGGTTCAATGGTTCAAATGAAGCCTTCAATTGACTAAAGAACCACTTGATTGAACCAAAGGATGAATGAAAGCATTGAAACAAAGCGGATGAACCAAATGAGTGAAACAAAGCGTTGAACCGCTTGATTGAACCTGCCTTTGAACCTTTCGACGTTGAACCAAAAGATGAACCAAATGTTGAACCTGATATTGATGCTTGCTGATGGAGATTTTTATTTGAACCAAGGTACTAAAATAATATTAAAAATGATCAAGTGTTAGAAACTGATTCTTTTGGTTGAACCCACCTGTAGAAGCCTTTAAACCTGTAGAAATGAACCTGCATGCAAAGTCTGTAGAAACCAAGTCTGTAATTTTCTCTAACCTTGAAAGAGTCCATAGATTTCAACCTGTAAAGCTCATTGAACTTGACCTGCAAAGTTCATAGATTTTTTCTTCCTGTTGGGTCTGTAGATTCAAGCCTACAAAGTCCATAGATTTAAGCCTGTAGAGTCCGTAGATTCAAGCCTATAGAGTCCTTAGATTTAAGCATGTAGAGTCTGTAGATTTATAAAAAGATTGAAAACTAAATAATTTGAATGCCTAAGACAAATTTCAAAAAGGGAAGAGACAATTTTGGTCTGTAAGACCAAAATAGTTCAAATGTTGTCCCAAAAATGAGTGATATTTTTGGGGAACAACAGCTGGCTCTAGTTAGGGAACTTCTGTCAATTACAAAAAGAATTGAAAGGAGTATAATCTATAATCTCCAATTTTTTCATGTGTACCATTGGGTTATAGAGTCATGATACCCGAAAATGTAAAACATCCAAAATAGAAACAAACAAAACAAAATAGAATTTAAAAATTGTACAAATATACATATATATAGATGGAATGATCTAACGCTTCAAGAGTTGAAATGTTTTAGATACTGCCCATTGTGGAGCATAGAAAAGAGTGTGCCATCTTGATATTTCAATAGAAAGTTGTTTTCACCAATGTGGTGATGAATTATAAATGGGCCTCTCTAAAGGGAGTCAAATTTTACATGCATCACCTTTGGTTCTCTCCTTTTGTCCCATAGTAAGACTTGATCCCCAATCTAGAAATCTTGATTTCTGGCCTTCTAATCAAAGAGTTTCTTTACCAGACTTTGATGAGCAGCAATTTTGTCCACCACCATGGTTCTCTATTCCTCCAGCTTAGCCAGGCACATGATTCTTTTGTCAAGAGAACTTTCATATGTCTGATCTTCAATTGCCTTTGCCAATTTCAAGGCTAGCAATTCTAAGGTGGTTGGTATCTCAGCATTGATATCATAAAAAAGTTGAAAAGGAGACATACCAATTGCCCTCTTTAGTGTAATTATGTCTGCCCAAAGAGCATCAACCAATGCTTTATGCCATGTTCTTTGATTGTCATCTGCTAGCTTCTTGATAATAGTTACCAGATTCTTATTGCTGGATTCAGCTTGTCCATTCCCTTGTGAAAAATAATCAGAAGAGTTAGAGAGTGTAATTCCATAATGGAAATAGAATTGTGTAATCTCTTGAGAGGTGAAACAAGCTGCATTATTAGTAACAATTTTGATGGGAACTCCAAACCTGGAAATGATATTCTCTTTGAGGAAATTGCATACAACTTCTAGAGTAGCATACTTAGTTGGAATTGCTTCTACCCACTTGGTGAAATAGTCAGTTGATGTAGATAATCATAGGCAAGTATTCAATGATGATCATCAAATCATTGCCTTCTTGAAACACTTGGTATATAGACCAGCTCAATGGTATATCTATTTTGTTTAAAATCTAAATGAGGAACTAAGAGAGTTCCTAGAACAACAAGTGTATCAGCTCTATCATTAGACTCTCTAGGTATGGAAGAAATGTTGAAAGCATAAAAAATTTCAATTTGGTCCCAAACCAAGTAACGGTAGTGGTGTAATCTTTCATTCTTAGTATAGTATAAGTTCCTCACTTGACAAACTACTAATTCAGCATCCCCTTTGGCATGAAGAAACTTGATGCCTTTTTCTTCAGTAGCCTTCATGCCCAGTAATAGAGATTCATATTCAGTTGTATTGTTAGTGTTGTTAAACTATAATTTGTAAGATGAAGGGAACATATCTCTTTGAGGATACATCAAAACAATCCTAGCTCCTGAACCGGTAGAGGAATAGCTACCATCAAATTCCAAAGTCCATATCTCATCTGATATTGATTTTTCTTTAGACTTTTCTTTATCAGAGATAGAGGATCTTTCTTGGTCTATACTGCAGCCTACTAGTTTTTCTATTGTTCTTGTTGAACTAATTTTTGAGTTGATATTTTCAAGTTTTCCTGCATTTCATTTATAGACAAAAAATAGTTACTCATGCCTGTAGATTCAAAAAAGATTTGAGCTTCAAGGGTTGATTTCTGGGTGACCACATACATTGCTTCCTTCTCAGGGAGCAACCTCTTCATTAGGCCTTGGATAGGTATCCTTACCTCAGATAGATCCATGATTAGTTCTCCTCCCACATCCTTGCAAAAATTTCATCCAAGCAAAATGCCATAAGATGCTGGGACGTTAGCCACCAAGACAGTCATCTTAATTGTCTTGTCTGAAAAGGCTACAAATGCAAGTTGGGCATCTTTGATTTGCCCCAACAATGGTACTTGCTTATTCTCCATGGAGAGACATATTCTAAATGTCTTGGTCATTGTGAGACAAAGAGACTCGGCTACTTTAGCTGGCATGACATTATCAGATGCACTTGAGTCTATAATACAGTTACTCAGCTTGTGGCCATTAATTAATAAGGAAACATAGAAAGGTTCTATTTTTCTAAGAGCAGCTAGAGGAGTAATAACCAGATTATTTGGAATAGGCGTGTTCTGTGAAGAATCAAGAGTTACCTTTTTAGCCCTTTGTCCTATAGGGATGGTTTGGTTCTTAACATATTGAACCAGCTTACTCAATTAATCATGATTGGAATTCATATATTTGAACTCAGGCATTTTTATTTTTGTCTTTTTGACATGATCGATTATGTTAAATGGCTGAATTGAGCTAAGTACAGAGAAAGGTACTTCAACATTTTAAATTTTAGGAGGGATGGGAGGTGGGCTGGTTTGTGAATTTAAAGTAGAAGGGGAAGGCAAAATTGATGTATTTACCTTTTCGGTGATTACCGGATCTTTTGACTAAAAAGGTAGAACGGTTCCACGCTTAGCAATTATGACTACTAGTTGTGGTTGATCTTCTATCTTCTCTTTATCAGCCTGCTGGACTGATTGGTTTTTGGACCTAGTAAACACTGTATATGATCCATCAAAAGCTTCTCCTTTACTTCCAATTTCATCCTAGTAATTTAGGAAACCAATGTGGGAGTCACCAACTAATTCTTCTTGATTGTCTTCAAGGAGATCAACATAATTTTCTTGATTTAATTCAAGCTAGAAAAAGAATTTTGATTCTGCTTCAAGATATCCCATTACTAAATTGGTTGGAGGAGCTTCCAGGGCAATTTTCCCTTGTGGGGGAGGAAGGTGATTCTGTTACCCTTGATTCTTGGTAGCATTGTTATGATAAGACTGATTTGGGAATGTCCTTCTGTATGAAGGAGCAGAAGACATTCCTTGAGCCATTTGCTTTTTTAGAGCAAGCAACTCATTTTCTAATTTCTACACCATTGGATCTGTAGTGCTTGTAGATGCATATTCAGAAGATGATGAAGCTCTATTTCTATTTGGATCTCTTCTTATCTTCTCTACTAAGATGAGATCATCTTCTACTTCAGTGGCAAAAAGTTGGGCTGCAGCAAGATCTATTTGACCACCATGTCTCAAGAGAAAACTAACTTCAGGTAACTGAGAATTAATGAAAAATCATTTGAGATTCTCAATTGTAGGTCGAGCAATTACAATGATTCTATTTCTCAATTTTTCAAATTTGGCTATGAAGTCTCTCATAGGCATATGAGGCTCTTTCTTCATCTATGTAAGTTGAGCCAGAAGTGTATGTGCATCTTCCGCAGGTTTCAATCTAGCTTCAAAATTAACTTTGAAAGTATTCTGATCAGTCATTGGTCAAGCCTATAGATGACAAAACCAATCTGTAGCAGCACCTTGTAATGTCTCTACAAAAAACTTGACTGCTACATCTTCAAATTCTACTCTGATTAGTCCACAAGCTATGCTGAAAGCTATAATGTGCTCATTAGGATGAAGTTTCCCATCACCATAAAACTTAGGAAAGTTCTTCCTTGAACTACATGGAAGCTCATGTAGAGGTGGAGTAATATTGAGAGGACCAAAAGCATTACCCCAAGGACCTTGAACTGCCATTATAAGATTATGAAAATGATGGATAATAAATCTTAGAGGGGAACCTATAGGTAAATCTTTATCAACATAAGTAGATACTTTGCCTAGCAATGGAGATGTAACTTTAGTAGGAGGAAAACTCTTGGTTCGTTGGAGATGAGATAGTGAAGGAAATATATCAAAATCACTTTGCTATACCAACTTGAATATAGGGTCAATGATACCTTTAACCCTTTGGCTTTGTGTATACCTTGAATCTGCCAGATTGTGAAACAAAAATGGAAAAGAATTGACCTTACTTTAGTTAAAGCTTGAGGCTTTAAACTATGCATTCTTTTTCAGTTAGTGTGGAGGTGAATGGATAGATTATAAATCGATCATGGATATTATATCCCCAGCGAAGTTGCCAAAAACTATTGGTTGAATATTTTGTCAATTAGCATATTGATAAACAAAATAGGTCTAATCAGCCAAAGTAGGAAGATTAGTCATCCAAATGTGTAGATTTACCACATCAAAAGGGAACTAATCTCTCCTCTCATCAAAGGGAGGTTCCCTATAGGTTATATATATAATTAAAAAATAATACTCAAGCCTAGGACAAACCATCCATCTCTCTTTCTTCAGAGATGATGTATGCAGATCACAGGAGAAACTCAAGGAAAATGATAGAAAGCACACCTCTTCTTTCAAAAGTAATATTCAACAAGCCACAAGAATAATCCAAGTAGTAACAACAAAACATAGCAAAAGATATAATAACCAACAAGTCAAGATGCAGCACAAATTCTCCCCCTGAATCACTCAAGAGTAAGATACGAAGAACAATGAGGGCACAAAGTCTTCCCAAAGTCCTTTACATAGAAATGAAAAGAAAACACACTGAAAGGCAATTATGGGGGCACAAAGTCTCTCCATAGTTGACTCTTCAGGACACCTTCTTGACTACTATCACTAATTCTGCTTATTGAATTAAAGGAACATAAGATATATTGAAGAAAATGACATAAGAACATTTTCCTCAACAACAAAGATATTACAACACAAAGTCTGAAAAAACCATTTGCTTTCTTATTCCAATAAAAAAATATGATAAACAAACTGAGCTCAAAGTCTCCTTTCAATTTGGGCAAAGTTTCATTCTGATTGTAAAAAATTGATGATTTATAATAGAAGAGAGTCCCTTATATAGCCACTTTAAGAAAGATTTCAGGAACAATAATACATCATGTTGCATTGGAATCTGTTAAGAAGGTAGGCTAGAACTTAGGGGAATTTTACCCATTTGATTTTATCAATGCAGGGAAACAAGTCACGCTTATTGAAAGTTTGCAACTTTTAATGTCTAGCTAGCGATCTGATCTTACCTTCATGGTTCCTCCTTTTTTGGTTAATTGAATCGGGTCTTGGATTCAATTTGCTATTCTATTCCTTCCTTATTTTCTACTCGTCTAGGCCTTGAAGTCTGTGAATGCATTCTGGTTTGTAGGTTCAAAGGATCAACAGTTATTTTGTTGTCTTGAATTTGATGTTTGCACGCCTATCACTTTATTTTCAATAGTTAGTTCACTGTGTTGAATTTGACATTTTTAGGCATGTCACCCCTTGGTCCTCTTTTGACTCTTTATTTGGTGTTTTTATGAATTGAACTTGCCCTTTTGGGCCTTAAGAGATGACTCACTTTGGGTTGGGAAGGGCTCCTCGCAATGTTAGGATTGTGGAGCTAAAAGCTTCACTGATGCAAACAGGAGTGGAGGTTGCAGAATGAGTTGCTAAGTGTCAGAAGTGTTTGGCGTTGGTCTGGCCAACCGGCGTCGGCAGGGTAAGACAGGAAGGCAACCGACGTCGGTCATATATCGGCCGGCGTCGGCGACCCTAGGCAGACAGGGACCGACGTCGGTCGCCTGTGTGGTTCGACTGCGAGCTATTTACGGGCAGTTAGCTAACGAACCAAGTGTTTGCATGATGAGCGCTAATTTTAGACTGAGAGCTGCGGATCTAATTATGGTAATTAGATGTCTAATCATTGTTTGGATGAGATCTATATAATAGACTCATGGTTGTATTGGAAAAGTGTGCTAGGGAGTAAGAGAGCATAATTATAAGCTCCTTCTGTGTGTGAGGTAGAGCTATGGTGCGTTCCTCCTAGTGCCTCAGTACCAGGTGTGTTGGTGCTGGTTTGGAGAGCCAGCTGGGTTCTTCAAGAGTGTAGGATCTTGGTCACAGTTGCATGGCCTATATAGGAGATCTACATGGTAAGTAAGATCGTTGATCTGCAGGTGTATGCGTGTGCAAGGTCGAGGTTCACAGGTGAATAGAACCATTGTTTGATTTGCAGGTGTGCAAGGTCATATAGACAGCAACACAACAGGGAGCAGTATCAGGCAGGATCTACTTGGAGTACAGGTGTGTACTCGGATAGAGCAAGAGGAAGGCAAGGGAGTTCCTTCCATAAGTATGGTCTGTTGAATTGTAGGTTGTTGCAGATTCATGGGAGATCTACTTGAAGTACCTTGAGTACTTGTGGAGCACGTGGAGTGCTTGTGGAGTGCGTGGAGCACTTGTGGTGTGCGTGGAGCACGGGAGGTGAACACCAACTCTGTATTTGAGTTGGGTGTTGGGACCTGTGAGAGGGAGAGCTTTGGGGAGAAGAATTACTGTTCACTTGAGGTGTGGGAAACCTCTGTAAGGTGGTGGAGAAGAAGTGGCATCTTCTTTATTGTATTCTTTTCTGTATAAAGTGTTAATACAATTGTGTATTGTCTCTCATATGCTGTGTTATTCTGAATTCTAGTTACTTGGTGAATCTGGTTAATTTCCACATATTAAGTTGCTTGGTTTGGTAATCAAATTGTGTGCTTCTGGTTTACACCCATCCTCCCAACAAGTGGTATCAGAGCCTTGGTTGTAGGTTCTTGAGCTTGATACCAACAAGTGGTATCTGAGCTAAGGTTGGAGGAAGCAGGTTTTGTGTTTGGTTACAGGGCACTCTCAGGGGTTTCTGATCGAGTGGGAGTAGAGCAACAGCAGATCAAAGTAAGCTAAGAATGGAGGAGTTGAAAAGCACAGATGGTCACTCATGGTCCTATGGAAAGAAAGAGCAGGTAAAAGATTATTGTTGGTTGGTAGCAGATCAGCATGAAGAAACTGAAGATACAGATGTAGCAGGTGTTGTTGCACAGGATGTGTTTGTAGGTTTCTTGGATAAAGTTGAATCTTGGATAAAAGATTCAGTTGCCTCTTTCCATGCAGTTCCAGGTAGAGGAGCTGGTGAGCCTTGCCAAAGAATTGGCAAAGGGGAAGTCAAGCTGAAATTGCAGGCGGCCAACACATAGGTGTTGATGAAGGTCATGCAGGTCCCAGGTTTGGAGATATGGCTAATTTCTTCAGAAAGATTGGGTGATGAGAGATGCACAAGAACTCTCACAGCGGATGCACTTGAATTAGCTGGTGGTAAGAAAATAGGTATCCTTTATCTACTTGTTTATATTACTGATTCTTCTTTTGTTGCGGAGACGTGCCTTCGTAGGCTTGGTCACATGAGCAGGAAGGAGATGCATGTTCTTAAGCGGAAGACAGATATATTTGACAGGCTTAAGAACTGGAAAGCCTTGGTGTTTATGGAGGAGATGGCAGACACAACCCAGTGGATGTGGCTGGATACTTCTGAGCAGGGCAGTTTGGACATGGATTTTGATTCAAAGAAGCTCGCGGGTAAAAATTCATCACTCACAGGTGAACACAGGTACCGATGTCGGTCAGGAGGAACCGGCGTCGAACAGACAGGTACCGATGTCGGTCATGTGCAGACTGAAGCCGGCGATGTCAGGCAGGGTAAGACCGATGTCGGTCAGGAGACCGACGTCGGCAGTATGTAAGACCGATGTCGGTTAGGAGGACCGACGTCGGCAGAAGGGACACCAGCGCAGGCATGTTGGTAGTCAGGTACAGACGCATGAAACCGACGTCGGTCGGATGCAGACTGTGGGGTGACCGAGGTCGGTCACTGTAACAAATTTTGGGTGGACAGCATGTTGTCAAGGAGTCTCAAACACCCATACAGAGGACTGAAGGCGTAAGTAGGCCCTCAAATTCGTTGTTCCTCTTCTTTATACATGTTGCTGATTGTAGAGCAGGAAGAATCCAGGAAACAGGTGTGAGCTTGGCATGGATGAGGATGTGATTCCTTGGAGGAGAACCAGACAGGTGTGTCTTGGTGGAGATGCCAGCAGGTATAAAAGCACAGAGACGAATGGATACCTTAGTAGAAGAATAGAGAGAATGGATACGTGAGACGGAAGATCAGGTATATGGTCTTGTGGAGCTGCAGGACAGTGGTACAGGTTTTGACAGGTGGAGGACGGAGCATGGCTTCAGTCAATGTCAGTGTAACTACTGTGGTTTGCCTTACCAGGGGGATGATGAGTCATGACATCATTCTGTTACTGTATGTGGATAGTATGCTAGCTAGCAGGGGTGTACATACAGGGTTTTGCTGAGCTAAGGGTAAGATTAGTTCAGTGACATGTCATGAGGAGTTTGGAGCAGCGGAATTCTTTGACATGGGAGGCATGGAGATCACAGGTTGATTTTGTCTCGAGTGGGAGCTGATGTGAATCAGGTGTTGGCGAGGTTCAGGATGCAGAGCCGGAGCACACTAAGGGCTGGACAGATACATTGTCCGAAATCACATGAGGTCTGGTATAGACCTGAGTATTCCCATGCAGTGGGAGCTGTCAGAGAGTTAGGAGCCAATTCGGGGAAGTGGATTCTCAGGTTTTCTGAGAGGGACCGGCAGCAGGTGTTGCTATGCAGGGTCAGGACTTCACTACATGTATTTGTAGGTTCGGATGTGGCAGGGTACTCGGATGACAGGTGGTACACCACAGGTTGTGTGGTGGGTTGTCTTCAGGTGGGAGCTTGAAGAGGGATACAAACCAGGAAATAGATTAGACGGAGTACAGGTATAGGTACAGTGCAGCTGTTTATCTCCAAGTGGGAGATTGTTAGGATTGTGGAGCTAAAAGCTTCACTAATGCAAACAGGAGTGGAGGTTGCAGAATGAGTTGCTAAGTGTCAGAAGTGTTTGGCGTTGGTCTAGCCAACCGGCGTCGGCAGGGTAAGACAGGAAGGCAACCGACATCGGTCATATATCAGCCGGCGTCGGCGACCCCAGGCAGACAGGGACCGACGTCGGTCGCCTGTGTGGTTCGACTGTGAGCTATTTACGGGCAGTTAGCTAACGAACCAAGTGTTTGCATGATGAGCGCTAATTTTAGACTGAGAGCTGCGGATCTAATTATGGTAATTAGATGTCTAATCATTGTTTGGATGAGATCTATATAATAGACTCATGGTTGTATTGGAAAAGTGTGCTAGGGAGTAAGAGAGCATAATTATAAGCTCCTTCTGTGTGTGAGGTAGAGCTATGGTGCGTTCCTCCTAGTGCCTCAGTACCAGGTGTGTTGGTGCTGGTTTGGAGAGCCAACTGGGTTCTTCAAGAGTGTAGGATCTTGGTCACAGTTGCATGGCCTATATAGGAGATCTACATGGTAAGTAAGATCGTTGATCTACAGGTGTATGTGTGTGCAAGGTCGAGGTTCACAGGTGAATAGAACCATTGTTTGATTTGCAGGTGTGCAAGGTCATATAGACAGCAACACAACAGGGAGCAGTATCAGGCAGGATCTACTTGGAGTACAGGTGTGTACTCGGATAGAGCAAGAGGAAGGCAAGGGAGTTCCTTCCATAAGTATGGTCTGTTGAATTGCAGGTTGTTGCAGATTCATGGGAGATCTACTTGAAGTACCTTGAGTACTTGTGGAGCACGTGGAGTGCTTGTGGAGTGCGTGGAGCACTTGTGGTGTGTGTGGAGCACGGGAGGTGAACACCAACTCTGTATTTGAGTTGGGTGTTGGGACCTGTGAGAGGGAGAGCTTTGGGGAGAAGAATTACTGTTCACTTGAGGTGTGGGAAACCTCTGTAAGGTGGTGGAGAAGAAGTGGCATCTTCATTATTGTATTCTTTTCTGTATAAAGTGTTAATACAATTGTGTATTGTCTCTCATATGCTATGTTATTCTGAATTCTAGTTACTTGGTGAATCTGGTTAATTTCCGCATATTAAGTTGCTTGGTTTGGTAATCAAATTGTGTGCTTCCGGTTTATCCATCCCCTCCTCCCAACACGCAAGTTATCTACCCTTCAGGTGGTCTTTGAATGGCCTTTGGGCTTGTTTGGATGACCCTTCAGCTTCAGGAAGTGTCTTCAAATTGGTAGCTAAGAGTCCCCCACAAGGGCACTTGCCCTTTAGGGTCTTTCGGCAGCCCTTCACAAATTCCCCTAGGTATTTTCCCTGGGCTTTTCCCTGGGTATTTATGCCGTAGACAATTCCCACAGATAAATTGTCTGGGGACAAATTCCCATGGACAAAAAGTTTGCAAAAATTTACCATGGACAAAAACACCACAAAAATTCTTGGTCTCTGTCAAATCTTTCAG
Source organism: Torreya grandis (assembly GCA_037957365.1). Taxonomy (NCBI): domain Eukaryota; kingdom Viridiplantae; phylum Streptophyta; class Pinopsida; order Cupressales; family Taxaceae; genus Torreya; species Torreya grandis. The sequence continues at coordinate 1,663,190 of JARHVA010001003.1, read as the reverse complement.
ATTTTCCTGCACCTACAACCAATTCTTGAATTCTTTCAAACTTTTTGTCCAAAGGAATTCCTTCAGACAAAAGTCTAAAAGAATTATAATTGTTTGCCTTAAACAAATTTTTTGAAGGATTTTACCTTTGTGACGTTCTTTGAAAATGGCCCTTTCGAAGGGTGTTTCTATCGATCAAGGGCACTTGTCCTTCGAGAAGCTCTTTGAATTTTGGGGATGAACCAACTGTTGAACCCTTCCATTGAACCACAACTTTGAACTAACTGTTGAACCAAATTTTGGTTCAACGGTTCAAACAAAGCCTTAAAGCAAACATTAAACCACTTGGTTGAATGAAAATGGTTCAAGTTGACGAACCCTTTATTTGAACCAAGCGTTGAACCTATTTATTGAACCACTTCGTTGAACCAATCGATTAAACCAAGCTTTGAACCAAAATGGTTCAATTGAATGAACCAAGCCAATGAAAGGCTCCATTGAAACAAGACGTTGAACTTTTTCATTGAACCAAGACATTGAACCAACCATTAAACCGAACGTTGAACCTGCTACTGGTGCTTGTTGATGGAGATTTTTGTTTGAAACAAGGCACTGAAACAATCCTGAAAATGACCGATTGTTAGAAACTAATTCTTTTGATTGAACCCATCTGCAGAAGCCGTGAAGCCTGTTGAACTTGTAGAAATGAGCAAGTTTGCAGAGTTCATAGAAACTAAGTCCATAGATTCAAGCCTGTAGAGCCTGTAGATTTAAGCCTGTAAAGTCCATAGATTTAATCCTGTAGAGTCCGTAGATTTCTAAAAAGCTTGAAAAATGAGGAATTTGAATGCCGAAGACAAATTTTGGAAAGGGAAGAGATAATTTTGGTATGTAGGACCAAAATAGTTCAAATGTTGTCCCAAAAATGAGTGATATTTTTGGGGGACAACATATATAATCCCCAATAAAAGTAATGGGAGGTCTAATAGTTTAACTTGGATTATTTTTTTAAATTTTCAATTGCATCTCTTTCTTAATTTAACATTGTGATACGTTTGTTAGATTTATGGGGAAATCATGATATAAGGGAGTATAAACATAAGTAATAGAAGTATGGGATTGAAGGATTATTTAAAAAAATAAAAATAGAATTATGAAAGATATGATCATGAGAACCTTTTTATCTTAAAATTTTAAGAATAAAAAAAAAAGTTAAAATATTATTTAATGATTATGAATTTAAAAAGAACATGAATTTGTGAATTGAAATTGACTCATAGGAATAACTGGTTCACTAGATGAATTTGTTATTAAGCAAAGTAGATTTCAATTTAATCTCAAATTTAAATATACTTATCACCATTTAAATTAGAAGCAACAATATTATTTACATAATTATTATAATGAGAATGATTCTAAGAAGACTTACCCAAGACATCGATAGCCCTTTGTAATGTTTTCTATATAAATGAAAATTTTATGACATGCAATTCTAAGTTCAATTTATTTTTAAATGTTTTCTTTTAAAATGGAACACATACCCTCCATCTTGTCAAATTAAGTGTCATAGGAATAATGTGTAAAAAATGATCAAAATAAAATTGAGCTTAACAATTTTTCATAGGTTGATTTAGTTGGGGACCTCAAAGGATTTGTTTATATCATGAAAGTATCCAACTTTAAGTGATAAAGTTTTTATTTGAGTGTTTAAAATTGATTATAATTGTACCAAATAAAATGAAATAATATTTTTAATATGTTATGTAGTTAATTTCTATTTTGAAAGATTTTTTGATTTTTTTAATATCTTTTTTAATCATATATATATATATATATATATATAATGATTAAAAAAGATATTAAAAAAATAAAAAAAAATTTGAAATAGAAATTAACTACATAACCAATGAAATCGTATCATATTTAAAGATGTAAATTAAATGATGATGTAAATATAATAAATAATAAAAATGATGTCTAATTCTAACTCTCAAATTACCACCATTAAATATCCCTCAAAAAACAAGATTAAAAACACCAATTTATTTCTAATGTGATACCAATTGCTTATTATATATGTATATGTATATGTATATATGTATATGTATATGTATAGGTATATGTGCATGTGCATGTGTGTGTGCATATACATATACAACATACACACACATACACATAGATATAATAGGGTAAGAAATATATCTGGTGACCTACCCTTTACTCTTATATATATATATATATATATATATATATATATATATATATATATATATATATATATATAAAGTAAGAAACATATCTAGTGACCTACTCTTTACTCTTTTATATATATAAATAAATAATAAGGTAAGAAATATATGTGTTGACCTACCCTTTATATATATATATATATATATATATATATATATATATATATATATATATATATATATATAATAAGGTAAGAAATGTATTTTGTGACCAACCTTTTACTCTTTTGACTATAGTAAATTAAGGGAAGAAAACCTAATACAATATGAAATATATATATTCTATATAATAAAATCCAAGGAACAAACATCTAGACAATAGACATGGCTATTGTGATTATCTTATCCTAAATAAATAATAGGGTAAGAAATATATTTGGTGACCTACCCTTTACTCTTTTATATATATAAATAAATAATAAGGTAAGAAATATATCTAGTGACCTACCCTTTATTCTTTTGACTACAATAAATTAAGGGAAGAAAACCTAATGCAATATGAAATGTATATATTCTATAAAATAAAATCCAAGGAACAAACAACTAGACAATAGACATGGCTATTGGAATTATCTTATCCAACCTACTTTCACTAGCATGTATAATCATATTAGCTACTCAAAATATAGATAAAGACTACAATAGATATGAATGGACAATGTAATTTATGGCTTATAGGCTCAATGTTAAAATTGTAACATTCACATAACTAATTTTATTACTTTATATAAATGAGATTGTATGATAATGGAGACCTTGTAAAATAATGCAAAGTGAAAATGCCTCAATGAATAAATTATTCAAATGAAATATAAACTAGGGTTTGTTAATCAATTGTGTTGCTACCTTCCATCCATTGGGACATGTAGTCTTATTAAAACTTAAATAAGCATGTCAAAGGAATCCCAAAAAATCATAATTTACATAATTATATATAATGTTTCATAATTCAAATAAGTAGTAAAATTATTTAACAAATAAATTATTAGTTATCAAATTGATATATCATAAATAGTCGAGGAAAAAAAAACAATTAATTAACATAAAGCATAATATTACACATTAAACTCTTGAATTTTTAAAATAATATTTAAATATATCTTAATAAATTAACTTCACAAAGATACTCAAAATTATCCTTGCCTAAAATTGAGATCTTTAGAAAATCATAAAAAGTGTCACTATAAAAAAATTGCTGCAATGTTCCTTGAATTTTAGCTCTCCTATAATACATTCACGCAAAACATTTAATTTTGATCATTTATGGCTATAATATTTTGCATAATTTTTTTATTTTAGAATGACTACAATGTTAATTGAATTTTTACCTTGATACATCCCTCAAAAACATTTAATTTTGATTACCTTGTGACAATGATATCTTGCATAATTTTTTTTTATTTTAGAGATCACCTTTGGAATTTGAGACTACTTAAGATGACTACAAACTCAAATTGTAATCAAATATTGCTTTCCTTATTTTATGTTGTATGTTTATGTGACTCAATGTGTTCACCTTGGTATTTATTGTGGAAATTAACAATCAATGAAGTCACTTGTGAGTTATACTATTGAATTGTGATGCATTTGTTTCCTTTTATATTCACGCAATCTACGAACTCAATTTTTTCTGTGTATCATGTGACCCTTCTCATATCTTCAATACTCAAACAATTCTATTTATTTTTTATTGTTTGACCACTATAGTATAAATAAAATTTAGCATGGTATTCATGGGCTCATGTTGTCTGTACATTTCCATGCAATGTGCAAAAATTTGTGCAGTTCCATGACTAATGATTTTGAGACACGTGGTATATTCTAATTGGATCGGGGTCACGAGGTAATGGTATTTAAAATGTCAAATGTAAGGCTACGATCACATACTTCAATTGTGGCTACACAAAACGATAGATATGTGCCTGAAAAATTTAATCATGGCTTCGTATATTGTTTTTTCCTTCGAAGTTGCATAATCAAGCAGTCTTGGGATAAGAATTTCATTATGAATAATTTGGACATTTTATTCTGTTAAATTCACTTTACAATCTCATCACCTTCCTTTTATCCTTTTATTGATTAATACATGAGATCAAATTTTAGATAAAGCATTAATGATTAATAAAAACTGATATAAACCTGAGGCACATGTGCCAATTATAGATTGGTTACGATGCATGGAGGGGAGGTTCGTAGGAAGCTTTTTTGGAGGAGAGAATGCATGGACCCTATATTTTTATTTATTATCCTCTCAGAAGTGAAAAGAATCGGAGGAATGGTCAATAAGAGACAAGTATATGCATGAGTACTTAGGTTGTGGTTGCAGATATTAAGCCATATACATAGGTTAATTAATGTACTATAATAATATAAAGAAAACATAGTAATATAAATAGATCATGGGGACCCAAGAATCATTAAATGTTATGTAAAAGTAGGTTTCAATATTTACTTGATTGTCGTTGGATTTTATTATTTAATTTTTTTTTTTGCTATTAATTATTTTCATTTTTACAAATGTAATATATATGTATTTAATAAAATTATAAATTTTAAAATTATACTGATATTTTGCAACTAAAAAGTTTAAATTGGTTTAAATAGGTGAATTAGACTTATGATGTATTGTAAAAATAGAATTCTGGGATTTGTTCATAATGTAATAATGTCTTTTGTTATTGAAAATAAATAGGGCTATATTTGTCACAATAAATAGTATGTTTATTTTGGAAAACCTCATAAAAACTTTAGTTAATCATATTTTTTTTGAAAAAATCTAATTTATAACTTCCTAACATCTTCTACATGAAAATATACATTTCTTGAACTCAAGGAAACATCATGTACATATCATAACCACCTAATACAAATGTATTTTAACTTAAATATTCTTCAAAAAAACCTTTTTGTGAAAGATAATCTATTGCATAGTTGTGAGGTATCATTCAAAAATATATATATTATGCATTTGAATAGATCAAAATACCAACTAACCCTTATCACTCACACACCAAATGAAATCCATGATCACAAATAAATAAATAAATTTCATATTGATTACTACCTTATATTTATCAATGTTAATATTAAATATGTTCAATCCAAAAAAAACATCCTATAAATTTATTGAGTTTCCTAATTCTATATATATAATTAATTATATTTAATACTTAACTATAAATATTAACTTAACAAATATCATTGTCGAAGGTAATGACGAAAGAAAAAATGCCTCTTATAAAATGCATTTCACTTAAATTTACCATGCCTCCTAAAATGACCAAGGTTGAGTTCATGATTTTCAACTTTTTTTTTTTTCGTATGATATCTTTCTTTACGACCCCCGGACCCATCAAATGGTGGATATATCATGACCTACTTTTTAATGCATAATATTTACTTACGTATAAACCGTATAAAAGGTTCAACATGATACCGACGGAACATTAAAAAATTTCACATTTATAATTTCAACCATGTGAACCAATTATAGACCACGTAGGGAGATGTAAGGATGGGAAGGTACTAGTAATTCCATGAATTCTATGTTTCATTTACAATTAAAAATTACCGCATGTCCTACATGTTTTCCATTCACACGATACTACCTAGATTAATCAATATCTTCCATGCTTATTTTTACCATAAGCGATAGATGAACAGTTTGAATACAAAGGCAAGAGAGGTCCATGACCAAAGATGTTTGTGATAAATAAATAGTTTCCACTTGAACTAATCATTTGTATGCACATATGTAAATGGATGTTTCGATTTGGTCACACTCGATGTGAATATGGAAGAACATAAGTGCTAGTAATTATTAAGGCAAACTGATCAAGTTCACAGGTCTACACGACCCATAGAGGGGAGATTAAACAACATAGGTTAAGAAGCCTCGTGATCACGAGTCTGATGGAATGAGGAAATAATATGTTTGTCTCTCCTAATTGTCAATGAAAAATGAGAAGATAATGTAACTCCATGGATCAAGGATCCTATTTCCATTGAAGTATTTCCACATGTACTTTTTATAATGTTTGTTACAAACGCTAAGGTCAAGAGTGACATGGACTCTATGATAACTCAATTAATATATCTCACCATGTGGAGGAAATGAATAAGTAAAATTAGGGCCGCAATGTGGAATCAACATGCAAGTACATGCATAAGCATGTCGTGGTTGTTTTATGTTGCATGGCCATGATAATCCTAAAATAAAGGTGTTTTGAATGTTTATTAGATAAAAATTGGATTCAATAAATTCTTGGGCTGCATATAGTTAATAAAAGGCATATTAAAATCCAGACCACTACATGATCCCGTAATCAACTTAAAAAGGCCATGCATTTTAATTTAATTGGAAATGGGAAAGTTATAATTGTAAAGGAGGTCCATGAATTTGGGAAGCTCATGGATATGGGATGGCACCACATTGATGGATAAGATGCTCACTATTCATGGACCCTAATTTGGTTTGTATTTTTATGTCAATTACCCTTCTTTTGATCACAATGAATATTGGTATGAAAATATTTTAAGGGATTGGTTTCGTGGTTATAATTTGAGTTTCATAGTTTGATTTTTAGTGCAATTGGTTTCATTAGAAAGGTCGTATTGTTAGTTATAAAATTGTATTAGTTTTGAGAGTGATTGATACATGTCTAAATACATATTCATGTAACTAAATTTATTAGTAATTTTAATTATAATAGTGAAATAACAATACATAAAGTGTGTTGATCATTTGAATTAAAATGGAATTAGCCATAGAGAATTGTAGACACTTCCAAGTGTCTCAAATTTTTATGTGGTGAACTTTTGAGTAATAATTGCACACTCCTAAGAGATTGGTGATTTGTTCTCAAAAACAAAAGTGAGATATTTCACCAACTGTCAATACATAGGCTCATCATTACACATTCTTGTGATTTAAAAAAAAGACACATGCTACGTAAAGCATTCGGTTTCATCTCAATATGTTTGTTATGTTTCTTCGAGGCTCCATTTCTCATTGTGAATGATTTATTCTTAGATGGAATTTGTGATTTTTACATGTAGATTATTATTTAATGAATTCAATATATGTTACCATTTTTTGATTTATTCCATGTTGAGTGGTTTTAATAATTTGTGCGTATGTAAAGATGTATAATTATTTGTTGAAAGTGTGATTCACCATAATAAAAATACAATTGTATTCTTATGCAATTAATGATAAAGTATCTATAATTATCCTACAATGTTTTGGATAAAAAATGTTTATAAATTTATGAATTTTTCATTCATGTATATCTTTATGCCATGGAACAAACTTCTAGTCATGAAGGTTTGATTTTCACTAAGTTCTTATGTCTCTATTATTGAGATTTTTATCTAATTCAAATATTTTTATGTTCACATAAAATTGAACATAGTCTTTTAGTTGGTTTATATTTCTAATTTTCACTTGCTCATGGATTCATAAGGCCTTACATGTTTTCTAACTAAATAATAAATTTTAAAATATAATTATACAATTTCAAGTAAATTATGTGACATCTTACTATTTATTTTACTAAGTTTTTTTATTTATTTGTTCTAAATGATTTGTGATGCATTAATATTATTTGTAAAATATCTTTGTTGGGTATTTTTGATATTTATTTAAATTATGAACTATTATATAAAATTATTTAAATTGCATGTTTCTTTTGGTTGTCATGGGAAGACTCATTTAATATTTGATAAAAATCCATGGTCAAATGGATGGAAATTTGATTTAAGTAGGCCTCTCGTATATCTACCCAACTAGATCTTCTTCTCTATCTTGCTTAACCTAAAAATTTATCAAGATTCCAAATTCATATTTTTGATACTCTATTAGGGATTTTTGGCTTTATTTTATTTTATTTTTTAGAATCCTTACCAAGACATTAGAACACACCTTATTGACTAGGTCTCATTCTTATAAGATTCACTTGTATTTGCACTAACTTGTATCCTTTATGATTCCAAACTTGGACATATAACATATTCATTATATTATTAACATTTCTATTTATTCCATCTACTTCTCATCACAAACTTTTAAGCACCCTTTTATCAATCTTTGATTAGGAAATAGTGTACTTTCTTCTAGGCCTTATACATATACCTAAAGACTAATCAATTAGTTGTAACTTGAAGTATAGAGGTATTAAATTTTTTAAAACAAATTTAAATCTTAAAAAATATTATAAATACCCCCTCATCAGGTTTCATACCTTCTCACTCCTTCATTTTGATGTTATGCTCTTATTTTGGACTCTCAAACATGGTATCAAAGCTTCCCGAAAGGTTTGTAAAAAACCTCAGTCATGATTATACTTTTGTGCAGAGAAAATAAATACTAAAACCTAATTTAAACACTTTTAAAATATCATATTTTATCTCTCTAAAAAAATCCTTAATTATTTGATCATAATTTTGCGTAGAAATATTCAAATTTTGGGGAATGAAATCCCTCAACTAAACATAAACCCACAACTCTTCAAAAGCATAATGATGTATATCTTCACCTTCATAAATATTTAAATATTAAAAACACTTGTACCAATTTAAACACTATACAATCATTTACTCATATAGTTTCAAATGATTTCAATGAATTATTAACATTATATTCACCTTTTTGTAATCTTAACCCTTATAAAACCCTCATAGTCAAATCTATAGATTGTTATTTTATAATAACTTGAAATATATATATATCCCTGAATTATTAAATAACTTTAAATTAATCATAATCAATCTCATGCACCCCTATAAAATTTTTAAATAATTTTATCTAGTTTGTTCTGAAGATATGACTATTTTTGTATCTTAAACCTTAATTGATTGTCCCAAGGTTTGGAGCATAAAAAAATGGGTAATTAAAATTCTATGGGATTTTATGGGTTATTTAAAACATTAATGAGTCCTATACACTTGATATTAATTTAAAAATAACATTTGGCATCTTAACAACCTTAAAATATTACAAAAAAGGCTTTTTTTAAACTATATAAACCTGACTTAATTTTTAGTTTCTAATTGTGCTAAAACAACAAGTATCAATCAAATAAAAACTCAATATTTATTACCTTTTTATGGATATATTTAATTTTAATAGACCGTACACACCTTTATATTCCCTTCCAAAAAAAAATTGGTTCTTAAATTATCTTGAAAGATTAACAATAACCATGTTTTATTGAATGTATATTGTTAGTATTATGTTTTAGACCTTCTTAATCAAACAGAACTCTTTAGTAATAAAAAATATAACAAAAAGGTAAAAAAATATATTTAATTACATATATTTTGTATTTATAATGAAACCGTAATATCCATTATATCATTCTTTTATCCATGTATTTACTCATATACATACTTGCAAACAAATGTATACATCACCAACCATGCATACATACCTAGAAAACCAGCCACCCCTCTTTCTCTACTAATATTCTCTCCTTTATTTCATCCTTATCTCATTTATTCATGCCTCGTACCTTTTCCTATATTAAATAATGTATAATTTGATTTTCTTCTTGTTACATGATACATAGTTCTCTCAATAACTTATGACCTATCTTATAACATGCCTAAATTAATTTCTCTCCTACCTTGAATACACCTTGGTATGATCTAGAACAAGTTAAAACTCTGAGTGATCATTTAAGGGTATTTATAATACATATTATGATATTAATTACCCATTATAATTTATTTAATACCTTCAAAACATGTGAAAGCAGCAAAAACTATTCAAAGTTTTGAATTTGTTGGTTTTGGTTAGAAAACCAGAAACACATAATAAAGACAAAATTTGTACACCTAATGATCTTACCAGACCTTAAACAGTCTCACATGATCAACTAATTATATAATGAATCAATATCAAGCTTATTATTGACCTATCTATGACCAAGAAACCCAAACAAGATAAAATTTATATAGTTCTTGATGATGCTCCTGCATCATACTCCCCAAGTAGGAAAATTTGAGCTCTGACTCAATTGATTTTTTTTTTCTATTTTTCCAATATTATATTACCACTATCCAATCATGTTATTGATTTTATGTTCACTTCCTCCTATCTCTTTCTTGTCTTTACTAGCTTCCTCCTTCTATTCTCCTTTCTTCTTTTCCTCATAGTTGTTATTTAAAAGCTTTATCAGATTTTTATTATTGTATAAGAGTCCTAGATAGGACTTAAACTCATTTGTATATTCTTATTTACCATCTTATATTCATTCTAATCATTATTATCTTGGTTTAATAGATTTAATAGTTTATATTCTTCCCTTTCGATGCCTTCCTTATTATGTCCATATTAGCTATCCCTCTTCAATGTACATTCTTTCATTTATTTATTTAGATATTTTATTTCTTCTTCATAAGGTACTATAACTTGTACCATAATCTATTCTTGGATTTTTTTTTCATCACGTGTCAAGTTAGACATGTCTTCATGTTGTAAATATATCTAATTTATTATTTTGAACCCCATTGTAAATGTTTTATCATATTGTCTCTCCAAGTGATACAACTTGCACTTCATATTTTTCCTCTTTCACCTTCGTATCTTATAGATTATTAGTCAAAATGAACTCTTTTTCCCACAACTCCATAAACACTTCATTAGCCAATTTATCTTCATACTTTCCTTCATTGAGTGTACACATTGTCCTGCTTTCTTGTTCAAAGCAATATTTAATGACTTCATCTCATCAATTTGTAAATTTGAATTCAAATAATAAAATTCAATATTATAAATAAAAATTTGAGGCCATATAACATTTTCAAATTATTATTGCATCAGCAATGCTCCTTCTTATATTCTTATTTATTATTCTTGAGAATATTCTTCTTCTTCTCTTAACATCAAGCCTTATAGATAGTAAATTTTTAACTTTTCATACTATAATGGTATGTTCATCTTCCTTTCAATACTAGCATGTTCCTCATGCATCTCCTGAATTATAACTATCTTCCTACTAATACATTCTTCACTTTGTTTCTTAGATTCTATCTTAGATGCAAACTCAAATTTATCTACACATGTTTGAGCTGGTAACTCTAAAAAATTAGGTTCTTCTATACATGTTTAGCTTCTATCATATTTTTCATTTTTTAGTTATACAATGAATTCTTTATGGTTCATCAGCAGCTTGTTTTCCTTGGCTTTTTTTAAATGTTTGAGACCTCAAATTGGGGCTCCTCTTCATAAAATTGCATACCTACATTCATACATTCAAATAAACTATTATAATCAAAACATCGAGGCCTTATTATCTCTTCGAATTTCTTCTTGGGTTGTTTTTCTAGGATCCTTATTAGTCTTCTCTAATTTATGATTTTTTTTTGCTTCTTTCTTCTCTTCCATCTTTTGATGGGATATTTAATCATATTTCTACACATTAATCCTCTTTTTTCTTGATTTTGAATTGATTGTTTCAAACCTTGAATTAATCATTTCAAGGTTTGATTTATGTCATCTATTTCTTTCTCAAAAACTTCTTCTTTTCTATTCCCAATTTTTTTACTCATCTGGTTCTTTTCATTTTTCAGTCCTCGCATTTCTCTTTATAATTATTATTCCTCTTGTGCCTTAACCTAATATCCTTTTTCGTCTTTTGACACCATATCCAAGTTTGTTTCACCTTGGATTCTTTTCTCTATTTGAGTCTTAATGTGTTATTCTTATGACTTCTTAAGCCTTAATGGCTATAGAATTGCTTGAACCATTTTAACTCTCTACAAGGGTTCTATACCTACCGTTAAGCTTTAATTTTTATGAAACTTAAACTTATGCAAACTCTATCATTTTTTATACATGTTTCCCAAGATATATTTTTAAGCTTTGATACCTTTCAGACATAAGTAATCCTATCCTAGGTCTACCCAAATAGATCTACTTCTTATTATTACTTATCTAATGCTTTAAATTTAGACTCTTGATATTCTATCAAGGTTCTTTATCTTTATTTTATATAGTTTTGTATTAATCCTCACCAAGACATTAGAACACACCTTCTTTAGTAGGTCTCATTCTTAATAGATTTTCTCATATTTAGGATGACTTGTAACCTTTATGATTACAATATTGGACATCTAACATATTCATAATATTCTTGAACTTTATACTGATTTCATATACTTCTCATCATAAACCTTCAACTATCCTTTTTCTATCAATCTTTCATAAGGAAAGAAAAATACTTTGTTTTATGCCTTATACATAGACCTACAGACCAATTAATTAGTTTAATTTGAATTGTAAAATTATTTAATTAGTTAAAAAAATATAATATTTATAAATATTCTAATTTATCTCCTTACCAGGTTTCATATCGGATTAGTCATTGATGTTATGCTCTCCTTTGGACTCTCAAACAAGGTTTCTAAGCTTCCCAAAAGGTGTGCCTAAAAATTTGGTCATGAATATATTTTTATGTAGAGTTACTAAAGAATTAAAAACACTTAAAACACTTCAAAAACATCATTCGTACTTCAACTCTCTAAAACAATTTGTAATGATGTTGTGATTATTTTGGGAGATATTAAACTTTTGCTAAATGAAATCCCATCAACTAGGTCTTAAAAGTCTAAAAAATCATAGTCCTTTATATCTTCACCTTCAAATATCTTAAAGGATTTAAAACAATTTTATCAATTTAAAAATATATTCAAGCATCCAATAAAAAAAATTAGATGATTCAAGTAAGTTATTTTCAAGATATTCAACTTTGTATAAGTTTAACCCTTCTAAAATGCTCGTTGTAAAATCTATAAACTTTGTTTTTTGTCATAAATTCAGATACAAGTATTTTTAAACTTTGAAACAAATTTAAATTCCTCATAAATAAATGCATTCAAACCTATAAAAAATTTCAATAATGTTAGCTAATTGTTCCAAGGTCAAGAGCACACCAAAGTGGATAATTTAAATTCTATAGACTATTATAGGTTATTTTAAACTTTAATTAGGAATATGTACCTTGATATTACTTTTAAAATATCCTTTAAAATTTTAAAAACCTTAAATTATTACAAAAAGGATCATTTTTCCTATATAAACCATGCTTAACCTATAGTTTTTGACTATGCTAAAACAACAAGCATCAATTAAATAAAAAATCAAATTTTGTTACATGTTATGGCTCATTTTTATTTTAATATACCCTACACACATTTTTATTCCATTCCAAACCATTTTTTTTATTTAATTATCTTGAAAGGCTAATAAAAACCCTTATTTCTAGTATATGCTACTAGTATTGTGTTTCAGACCTCTGTAATAAAAATAAACACTGTAATAATATAAAATAGAACTAAAAGGTAAAAAAATAATATTTAAATTCATAAATTATGAATTTTTTATTTTCAAACATAATATCCATTAAATCATTCATTTATTCTTCTATCTACTCACATACATACTGGTAGACCCTTCTATGTACACCACCAACCATACATACAAACCTAGAAAACCTTCCACCTTAATTTTTATACTATTCCTCTCTCTTTTATTTCATTATTGTAACTTTTATTAATACTTTTTACCTTATCATATCTTAACTAATGGATAATTTCATTTTTTTCTTGTTACATGTTAGAAAGTTCTCTCAACAACTTATGACTTATCTTACAACATTGATAAATTAACTTCTCTCCTACATTAAATACACCTTGGTAGGATTTAGAATAAGTTAAAAATTTTAATGATAGTTTAAGTAAATTTATATCACATATTCTAACCTTTAATACCCTTATAAATTTATCTAAGACCTTCCAAACATGTGAGAGCACCTCAAACTATTAATTTTTTTGAATTTGTTCGCTTTGGTGAGAATACTAGAAACATACAATAAAGATAAAATTTTTACACCTAATGATATTATCAGACCTTCCCCACTCTCACATTATTAATTAATTATATAACGAATCATTATTAAGATTATTATTGACCTATATATAACCTATAAACCCAAGCAAGATAAAATTTACATAGTTATTGATGATGCTCTTGCATCAAAATTACTAACCACATTTTATTGATCAACCCTTTTATATTAATTATCAATAACCTATCATTTGAAACCTTTCTGCTTTACACATTTTAAAAATATTTCATTTATCATGAAATGTTTTGGTATGTGGGCTAACTTAATTATGTGTGTATGTACTATTTTGAAAATTGAGTTTGAATGCCATAAATGCTATTTTTTACTTATGTTTGTTGTGTTGGTTCTTATTTATACACCTCTATTGTTTAGCCTTGCATAAATGATATAAATTGAAAACACGGATGAAGAACTTGTTAGTTTGTCCTCATAACTAGGGAAGGGTTTGCCATAAATAATGGACTAAACATAGAAAATCACTAAGAGGCACTAACAGATGGTATGGTGAGATCCCTACTACTTATAGCTCTGCCTAAACCAAGGTTAGAGGATCGTAAGGTTATCTTGCTCAAATGGATTGATTACGCAATTCAACCTCCATGGGGATTTTTTTCATGAAGAGACACAAATATGACCAAGGCACAACCAAACTCAATCACTCCACCTAGGAAGGGTTGTCACAAGGAATGAATAGGTGCAATAGGTCACATATAAGCTACTAAAGACAAATGTAAAATTGATTACAAAATTCATTCTAAAGAATTTATTGACTATAAAGGGTTGAATAGAAGACTACAATGCTTGTCTTTTAAAGCACAAAATTCAAATAAATGTTATATAGGTAATATTTTATACATTTTAAAGAAAAATAACATTTATCATATTCAAAGGATGTATTATTTACAGTGTAGGACAAGATAAGATAGTTACATAGTTATAAAAAGTGGTGTGCTAGTGGTTTTTAAACAACAGGGTATCTTTCAACATTCATGACATTATTTCCCTACAAAGATGTAGAAAAACTCAAATCCAAGCTAAGGGAAATACTAGGAATGGTTTGCATTTATTCATGTCAATGAAATGCAAATACCCAAATGATCCTTGAAATGCTACAATGTACACTAAAAACAAAATATCGTATAATTTTTCCCATTGAATCTATAAACCTAGGGTGCCCTAAAAATTTATTCAATAACATATTCTAAAAATAATGCAAAAAGAGTTTTATAATCTAGATCTAAACTAAAATGACAACCAGTAGTGAGCATAAAACAAGAATTCCAATCAGTAACATTTACAAAACATATTACACACTTCATGAAAAGGAAAGAGTAAGAACAACAAATATTCTCATTTACATTACAAGAATATCTTATACTATTTTTATAAAATGTTGCCTTGGTGATAAACATGGTGAGTTTGCTCTTCTAACAAGGGAGATCTAAACATGCTTTCAAATCTTGCTAATGGTTGTACAACTACAACCACTCTAGTAAGGAATATAATAAATACACATAGTAGTTGATCCCAAAACTTTGAATAACCTAGACTTAGAGAGAATGAAAAATCAACAACAACCTAGAATAGAAAACAAGCCTTAATTTTTTTATTTTTTTACCTTTTTGGAATCTGAGAATGATGGTTATATTTTTTAAATTTTTAATCAAAACCCTAAAGTCTCACCAAGATGCTCTTAACTAGAAAATATTCTTGCAATTCCTAGAATCATCATCCATTTTCAAGAAAACTCATTGTTCTAATTACCTCTATGAGTAATGATGAATATTTACAACAACCCTTTGTTCTACTTAGATAGATATGCATTATTCTTTAGATGGAAAGATATTATTAATGGTGGAGACCAAATAAACCATTTTTATTCTTGTCCAACTACTTGTAGATGCCATTTGACCACTCATTTGAAAATTTAGAATCTTCTTGGCAGTTGTCCTTCCTCATATGGACACCAAAGAATAACCTTACTCTTACAATTATGGGTTTTGAACACACTACACCCATGGTTCCTTGATAAATATTATTTGGAGTGGCCCACCTTTATCTTGAAAACCTGCAATATTTCTCCCATGGAGGTGTTTGAACCAACAGAATAATGGAGAATGGAAAACTTAGGTCATTTTACCTCTTTACTTTTTGGCTCTAACTTGTCTTTTTTTATTTGTTTTTTTCACTTTTACTATTTTTAAATTTTATTTTTATGGTTTCCTCCACATTTTTAATGTATTACTTTTCACTTTTTGACCTTTTGGGGATATTCTAGTCATGTTTTCAAATTTTTGACCTTTTGGGGATATTCTAGTCACGTTTTCAAATTTGCAATTTTCCTTGTTCTATGGAAATTCAAGTCCCATTTGTAATTTTACAATTCCTTTGTATTGGATAAATCTAGAAATCAGTAGTAGTTTTACAATTTCTTAATTTTAAAATTACAAATTGCAAAGTTAAAATTCACAATTGTAGTTCCCCTAGAAAATTTCCTTTACAAATTAAAAAATGGAAAATTGTAAAGTTGAAATTTATATTTTTTGTTCCCTTATGGAAATGGGAAATTCAAATGTAGTTTTCAATTTACAAATTTGTAAAATTTTAAATTACAATTGGATTTCCCATTTCACTAAAAATCTTAATTTTAGGGAAACCAAAAATCTAACTACAATTTGTAATTTTGCAAAATTACAAATTGGAGTTGAGGTTTCCATTTCCCTCAAAAGTTTATTTTAGGGAATCTAAAACTCCAACTACAATTTAAAATTTTGAAAAATTATAAATTGGATTTATAGTTCCCATTTCCCTCAAAATTTCCTTTTAGTAAATTTGAAATTCTAACTATAATTTATAATTTTTCAAAATTGCAAAATTACACTTGGATGTGAAAGTTCCCTCTTGCAATAAGACCTTCTATTGATCGACATTGAGTGGGGGTTTGGGAGATCTAGATGCAATTTGTGATTTTCACAAGTGAAAAAATCCATTTATCTTCCAATTCTCCCCATAGTTATTCTTGAGTTTAATTTTTTCCTCTATATTTGATGGGTGGATTTGGGAGAGTTGACCATAATTTGCATTTTTCAAATTGCTTCTCCCACTAAGATCTCGTAGGGGCTTTTTGGATATTCTTTTGAAAATTTTGAAATTTGAAAATTCTTTGATTTTTCACCCAATTCCATTCCATTTACCTAGCTGAGCAGAGTACCATGTAGAGGATTATTATATAATATTAGCCTTTGTCTATATGATTCTTCAATAGAAAACTTTTTGTTTATGTGCACAATGCACTAGAATCTAAAGCATTCATCAATGAAAATTTTCATTGCCTTGCAAACATTTGTTGTTGGTTTGAGTGTACCACCACTTTACATGTTGCTAGATTTTATAACCTTTTAATAAATAGATGCTTTGATGATCCTTATTTCATAGGATTCAAACTTATCTAACTAACATAAATTTTCCTTAAGTGATCCATCCATTTCATTTGTTTTTTTCTAAAAAGTTTTATTTATGTACCTCACTAAGTTCCTCACCATGAGGTTTATCCTAAGCTTGTAGTATCTTATAGAAATTTAAGTCATCTAACATATTTATATAGGGCCATTTTGACATACGTTCTTTTGGTTCTAGATTATTTTTGCCACCATAACTAGTCATCTTAGATAGTTCTTCTTTAAGACTATCTTTAAGCTCTACTTCATTTTCAACATTGTCTATTTTGTCCATCTCTTGTGCAGACTCCATAGGAGGAATATTGTCTATAATTTCAAATGAATAATTTCCTTGATTAGCAATGTCTTCTTGCATGTTCATACCTCATGTTTTATTTTAAACTAGAGTTAAATCCATTTTGGTAACTTGTTTAATAGACATTTCTTCATCTGCATGTGACATAGAGGAAATATGAGCATGCTTTCAAATAGCAGTAGCTGCTGAGAATGTGCCCATTGTAAAGGCCAAACCTGCACCTTCAAACTCTTATATTAATGTAGAGGAGGGATGAACAATGCTTTGGTATTTTACTTCCATAAGTATTCCAACTCTCCCTTCCTCAATAGCCTTAGCTTTCATTACCTAATCTTATTGATTCATTTGTTTATTTGAGATCAAATATTTCTCACATTATCCTTTGATATTCTTTAATACATCTAGAGAAACATTATATATGTTTAGTCAAAGAATTTGAAAACCCAAGGAAATGGTATTGAGATCTGCACAAGGACAATCTCTATCACATATAATGCCTTTTTCATTCTAATACCTAATAGGCAACTTATACAGTATCTTCCAAACATGTGTAGGTTTTCGGGGCATGTGCCATATTTTGTCATCAAGATGTTTGTACCTTTTATCTTCCTAAATTTCCTACCTATTACTTTAGGCCTTGTAGGATCTAGAATTGCTAATGAAATTTGTAATTTTCATTACTTTCAAATTGCATCCACATTTCCCATTTCTGCCAACCACCACCATGTTGTACATGGTCTCTATTTTCCAAAATTTGAAGGCTCATTTTCAATTTTCACCTTAGCAATTGCATTTTGGTATGTGTTTTCCCCATAAAGCTTTACCACCCTATTTTTAATTGTACTTGGCCCCCCAAACCTCTGATAGAACCTTGGAAGTTATTTTTCAATTGCATTTTTATGTCTAAACCTCCACCAAGCTCTAACGTCCATGTTCAACTAATTTTTTTTTAACTTTATTTATTTCTTGGGCCTTCATGTGGGAAGGCTGATCTTTTGTGAATGTTTCATGTTTAAAACATATCCATGTGTTAATTTTTCTCCATGTGGCATAATTTTTAAGGCACAAGATTAAGACTTTAATTTTTAACCTCCCTTGGTGCCACATGGGAACCTCCTCACCAACACCCTCTTAAAACCCTTATTTTACTTGTATTTGATCATTTCACCTTCCTTCCATGTGGCTGGATTCATGTGATATGGATGTACGTATCAATTTTTACATGTATACATACCTTCTCTTATCATGTTGCTCAACTATGTGGCCCTTTTGAAACCCCCAATATGTATATTTTAAAACTTATTTTTTAAACGCTGAAGTCCCCTATCAAGATTTTGATTTATCAAACATCCTACAAAACTTTTAAAATGTGAAGATATTAAATGTTATTTAAATAGGGACCTCACAGGGCTTACAACAAGTTGAGAGAAGGAATAATGTTTTTTTAAATGACTTGATGTGAAAACAAGACTTCTTGGCCTTGTGTGAACCCTCGTAGACAAAAAGCAAGCTAGACAATTTAGGCACTTATATTTCAACAAGGGCATAATTTCTTAGTGCAAATATGGGAACTAACATTGTCTCTTACCTAGGGATGTACACCCCTTTATGAGTGTGCAAATAACCCCAAAATGCAAGACTAGGGGTTAATCCATTGGGCCATAGAGTCAACACTTAATCAATTTATTAGAAAACTCCCATGGAAACTCAAAAAAATGAGGCAAACCAGCAAAGATAGATCATGAAGTTTCAAAAATGAACACATGACAGAAAAAAGAAAGGAACTATACAAACAAGTTCAAAAGTAGAGGGGCAACAAAAATAACAAATCAAAAAATATATGCACTATACAATACTATACATAATTATGAATTTAGTCAAAGAAGTGTTCTAGATGTTTTCCATTGATTGACAACTCTAGTATTTCACCATCCAAGTCTCTTAGGAAGAAAGTGTGTTCCTTAATCTGGCAATTGATAGAATAAGGACCCATCCATAAGGCATCAATTTTTCCATTTTTACATTTCTCCTCATGCCTATTATCCCAAAGTAGAACTAGATCACCAACCTGAAAATTTCTTGGAGTTACCTTTCTATCTAATATGTTCTTTAGCCTTTCCTTGAATGTGAGGTGTATTTCATGAGCTTGCCTTTGAATTTCGTCAAGGTCAACAATCTAGGCCATTCTATTTTCATAGTGGTTTATTTTCTCATCATCTTCCTCTAGTTTTTGCATGAATTTATTGGTTGGTAATGATTAATTCATAGGCAAAACATCTTGAGATTTTTAAACAAGCTCAAAAGGGTTTTTACCTATAATTCTCTTAGGCATGATTCTATCAGTCCATAAGGCAACCTTCAATTTTTCACCCCACTTCTTGTTATTTTATTCAAAAGTATGTCTAATAATTTTGAGCAAGTTCTTATTACTTCATTATGATTTCCCATATTGAATCAAATGCAAATGAAATGATTTTATTGAATACAAAGAGGTGAATATATATAATGATAAATAGTAATAAGACCCTAACTAAATGCCACCTAAACTGGTGCTATAAAAGATCATGCTAACTAAACTAAAAAATGTAATATCTAAATAATTCTAACAATCCCCCATTATCACATTATTTTTACAAACATCATATTTCCTAATAGTGCTCCCCCCTTTTATTTCAAACACTATAAAATGTTTTTAGACTCTCTGTGTAGCCTGCTCACTTTTGAGGTGGTATGCCATCTTTGTGGCTTCATGGTCTTGGTGACACCTTGGTTTTTCATTGTAGGATTACCATAAACTTGGAAGTGATAGGAGTACATCTCTCTAATTACACTTTTGATGGTTTCTTAGATTACCATCAACCCATATAGTTTTCTACCATAGGTTGACTATGAATGTAGAGGTCGTAGGAGGTCTCAACTTTTTATACACTTTGGTGCTTTCTTGGATTTCCACAAACCCTTTTCCAAGAACCAAACACTACTTCAGTGTTTTTTATCCCCACAATGTTCTTCATCAAGAGGTACCAAATTGGAAAATAATGCATAGTATTTTTATTAAATACCACACTTCACAATCACACCACGTACAACATAAGATAAACACACTAAAAAATGTCACCATAGCAATGATTTGACCTCATCATATGTGACTCACGTGAGTATGCCAATTATACTCTAACCTCCATGTATCCTCCATCCTCAAGTAGATGAAGTTGCTTCACTAAGTTAATGAGTATTTGAAGCTCATTAGATGTCATGTACAAGTGATATTACATCCTTTAATAGTTTTGATTTTTGATGACATAAATAAAATTTTAACAATGACAAGTTAATAACTAACTTTCACTCAAAACATTCCTTTAACACTTTGATTTTTTATATGACACAATTATAATTTCATAATATCAAATGACTTACCACTAAAATACTAATGGCGAGAACTAAAAATAATACTTATACATATAAAAACTCCAACTAAATAGACATGGATATATAAAAATAAAGTCTAAAACTTAATTTTGACTAGAAAGAAAATATACAAAACTCAATAAATACATTGCACAATCTAAGGAATGTTGGTTAACTATGTGGCAGCCATTTATGACATGACATATTGGAATGTGGTTACTGAGAATATTTGGTGAGCTTAGAGATTCAATGTTGATCATAGAGATTAATGCAAAGACCTGCGATAAGTTGCATGACATTTTTGGTGATGGTAAGTGAAATATGGACTATGGATTCCCAGTAGTTGATATATAGGTGAATAAAAAATGCAAGATTTATGGAAAAATATGGGTGTAGACAAATAGAGTGAGAAAAATAAATCATATCAACATTACTAGAATCAATAATATAAAATAAATTGACCATAGATACATTTGAAACTCACTCATGTGTGAGATAGGCAAGATAGACTAATAGAGATAGATGCATGGATACTGGGAAAGACAAATTCATGTGCATATGATACCTAGCTAAAGATATGAAAAGACTAGTAATTCATCTTGTATTGTAGATTTGACTATAATTTATTGTCATTCTACGAGATTAATTGATCAATCAATGTAAAAGATCACAATGTAGCATGATCTAAGACAAAGTTATAAATAAATAGTTATAAATAAAATAATAAATTATCCATTATTTATGCATAACCTTGACTGTGATGTAGAGTACTGATCTTAAGAAGAAATACAAGGCAAATATGAATGCAACAATCAGATCTTGAATTTAGAAACTCTCATCTTGACAGGCATAGAAACCCTTACAGTTTCGATACCAAATTTTTAATGAAATGTGAATGCAATGATTCTATTGAATAGAAAGATTTGAATATATAAAATGATAAATAGTTATAATAACCTAACTAAATACCACCTAAACTAGTGCTCTAATAGATTGTACTAACTAAACTAAACAATGTAATATATAAATAATGCTAAAATCCCATTCCCCTAAGAGTTTTAGTTGGAAGCATAACTCAATGTGATCACATACTCTTTTCACATTTCCACTAATGTCTTACCTTTTAAACTCATGGCATTATTGGTAATCAATTTGATAGGCACACTAAATCTATAAATAACTTGATTTAGCAAAAAACCATAACTAACTGGTCTATTGCCTTATTTGTAGGAACCACTTCAACCCAATTCATGAGGTATTTAGATGTAACTAGTATCCTTATATGTCCAGTGCTTGATGTATAAAAAAACTACCTAAAAGAATCCACTCCCCATTATCTAAATGGGCCTTTAATCATCACAGGCTTTAAGGGAAGAGAACCTAATTATTTCAATCTCCCAATAAAGTGCTAACATTTATTTGAATAATGATGGTCACCACTAACTATCTCTCAAAATTTTATGAGTTGTGACTTTAGGTGAAAATTGGACACCACACACTCTACTATGGAAGTCTTTAATTAGGTCAGCAGTTTGTTCTTCTAGCATGCATCCTAGGAGAACCCAATCTAGATTCTTCCATGTTATTCCACTTTCAGTCAAGATGTATATTTGGAAAATAAGTTTGAGTGTTCTTCTTTATTTTTTGTCAAAGTTAGTGGGATAATTTGGATTTTGCAAGTAATAGACAATGTCCTTATACCATAGAGATATGTTAATTTGACTCAAAGAATAATCAACATTAAAAATTGTAGTGTTTACCTCAATGACTTGTAGAATGGTCTCAACCATGATCATGGTAGGACTGATCTCTCTCACTATATTGGTGGTCTGAATATCCATGTCATACTCTTCCAACTTTTTAACCCACCTACATCTCTTGCTGGATGCTCCAATCTGAGTCAAGATATCCTTCACCATGGTATGAGGGACATAAGAAATAATCTTTGAACTCAGAATGTAAGGCATGAACATCTTAACATCATTTAAGAGAGTGAAATGTTGTTATTACATAATGGTGTAATTCAGTTTAGTACCTTGCATAGCTTTGCTAAAGAAAGCTATAGGTTGCTCATGACCATCTTCATTATTTTATAATAGGATAGAAGAAATAATATTACATGATCAAAATAGAAAATCTAGAATTCTTTTGTTTAATAAGGGCTATCCAATATATGGGTAGACTTTAAGGTTCCTTTGATGTCATTAGATGCTTGCACGACCTTTTCCTCCCACTTCATGGTTTTGTCTTTCTTCAACATAAATGTGGTAGGCAAAGCAATCTCTAAAAATTGGACATAAAACACCTCATGAAATTGATTTTTCCAAAGAAATATTGAATTCCCTTCTTGGATTGTGGGATATGCACTTTGTCAATGCATTTTACGATCTCGAGGTCAATCATGACACTATCCTTTGATGCTATGTGCCCTAGCAACATGGCATTTTGTACTCCAAAGTGGCACTTATTTGGATTAAACCAAATGTTGAACTACCTACATCTACTCAACACCTTCTCTAGATGCTCCATATGTTACTCTCTAATATTTCAGTACACATTATTGTCATCTTGATACATAGCTATGAAATTGTTAATTACCCCTACAAAATTAATGTCCCTAGCTGGTTTAAACATTGCAACAACATTCATTGAACTAAAATTCATCCTCATATATATGTATGTGCCCCATGACATTGTAAATGTGGTCTTAGGTTTCTAGGATTCCTTCACCACAACCAGGGTATAACCTAAGAAACCATCTAATATGGACAACATATTTGATCCTATAACACATTACATCAAGTTGTCTATATTGGATAAGGGCTAAGTATCTTTTAAAGAAGCTTTGTTCAAATTCTAAAAATCCACACACAAGTGGATGTCGCCATTTTTATTTCTCACAGGGACTAAATTTACCACCCATGATGAATACCTGATGGGTTAAATTATTATACCATATTTAGCTTCTTTATCTTCTTTATTTCTACCTTAAAAGCTTGCTATCAAGTTATAATGGGATGAAATGCTGAAATAAGTCTTCCCTATATGATTTCAATTTAGAATAAGATAATGTTAAACAATCCTAGTACTTTTTAAGCAGTTGTAGGTAAACTTATTTCTTAGTTGCACTTAGGTGAGTACCTAGCCAAACCTTCCTTAGATTCTTATGGCAACCCAAATTACACTCAATCATATCTTTTAAAAAAATGAGTCTCGAGTTTTGATTCTATCTACTCCATAAAAAGAATATTTTAATCTTATTAATCCTCTTAGGAGTGTGTTCATTTTTTAGTTGAATAATTTCCTTCCCAAACAAGTTTTATTTTCTATCATAAACCTGAACCATAGACTCCAAGTCTATGAGTTGATCATGGAACTTACCTTCACAATTTTGAAAACTCTTAATTTTTTCATCATCATCAAACACCTACTAATGAAGAACATTTTTTGGGATTGAAGGCCT
The DNA here is from genome assembly GCA_037957365.1 of Torreya grandis. Classification (NCBI taxonomy): domain Eukaryota; kingdom Viridiplantae; phylum Streptophyta; class Pinopsida; order Cupressales; family Taxaceae; genus Torreya; species Torreya grandis. The sequence continues at coordinate 1,638,429 of JARHVA010001003.1, read as the reverse complement.
AACAAGCACCTCCACTTGATACTGACAATGAGGGTTCATATTTGCAATATCAAAATGAGCACCTAACCCTACAAGTCTATCATATTCTTCATTAAAACTCCTATCATGATAAAAAAAGTTGAGTGGATCAAATAACTCAAGAAAATACCATACAACATTTTGATATTGTTTCAACCTTTTATTTTTGCTAGCGCAATCATTATGGACCTACTTTACCACTAGATTAAAATCACCCTTGACAACCAAATTTGAAATTCCATGTTTAATGGCAATATTTAAACCAAGCAAGAGTGTCACATACTAAGAAATATTATTTTTTCACTCAAATGAAATCTGAAAATAAAAATAGAAACACTTACTATTAGGGACATATAAGACAACCCCAAATCCATTTCTAAGATCAGAGCAAGCCTTGTCAAAGCACATCTTCCAAATTACACCTTTGTTGTCTGATTCAACATTAAGAACATGAGGATGTTTAGCAATGTTAATATTCCCAATGAATTTTCCTAAGTCAAAATCCATGTATAACACTTCATTGAGAGCATGTTTTAGTTCTTCAAGTATGTGTAGCATCTTTAGTTATCTATAAAGTTTGACCATCTCACCCTCCAAGAGAATGGTGTTATAAGACTAGTCCATTTGTACACTTCTACCCATGCTAGTAGACCATTTACATGAAAGAAACATCCCCTAATTAGATGGGCAGCCCACAACTACTAAATTTATACTCAAATACTTGCCATGATGCATTACCAACTATACAACCAACCCTTTGACTTGTCCAACAATTGGAACTTCTCATGAATCCATTGCATAACATTTGCCAAAGGATGATATAATCTTAAATCTAAGGTCACTTAAGACACCTAGGGGCATCACATTGTAAGAAGATCTAGAATCAAGTATACAATTATGAAAAATTAGACCAATGATTAGTAGGGTTGTATAAAATGAATCCACATTCAGCTGAATTTGTACTCATGCAATCCCTAAATAAACCTCTGGAGTGGGTTCAACAACCTCTTGTGATCCTTCATTGATATCCAGGAGTATTGGGAGTGAAGTGATTTCATTTGTAGGTTATTTCTCACCAAATTCCAAATAATTGAATGCCTCTTCCTATGCTTAGGTATTCTTAATAATTCAACAAGAATCATTATAATTTTTAGTTGGCTCAACACTTGAGCCATATCACACACACTATACTGAGGAAGAGTACTAGGTGTAAGGGTGACAATACCTTTAGCTAGAATATAATCACATAACATCTAAAGAGTATTAGGGTAGTATGGATTTGTATTCTTAATAGTAGCCTTTAAGGGTGGGTTTTGTCTAACATTATTTGCACCTTTAAGAATACTAGAGAAGATGGGCACTTTATTCTTTGCTTGAGCAACTATTGGCTTAACAATTTGGGAAATAGGTACTAGTTTTGAAGAGTTTGGGACAACTATAGTTTTCTTTAGTTCCTTACTTACATTTCTTATCCTTGGAATTTTAGGGGTAGTGTCTTGAGGCACAGGACCTTGATACATGCTTTTCAATTAGTATTATTTCTCTTGGGCAACTACTTCATTAATTATTAGTTTCCTATTATGAACTAAAGGAACCCCCCCATTATATTTATTAATCATCATTGATCATAAAAAATGAAAATCATGAATTAAAAGTACATATGCTTGTGTCATACTAAAATCACAAGCAAATTTACAAGTTAAGACACATACCTTTTGTACCTCACTCCTAAACTAATCAACAATGGTAGCACTCAGTAATTCCATGGAAGTTTATAGCTTACTTTGGGATTCTTGACAATTGAACATCAAATTCTCAACATTAGATGATGTAGACCCAGGTTCATCTACATCTTTATCAATCAATTCAGCATTATCACATATGGGACAGGGAAAGAAGCACTTGTGACACAAAGAAATGTCAATGCCATAACCTACCACATTCACTTTAGCATTTAATGAATTACACACTTATTTTCTAGCCTCTTTATTCTGATTTCTATCTATTTTTTATCACATGTAGGACTCTTCTGTCTATCATTATCCTAATTGTGGAAAGTAGGACTCCCTTGTGCTTGATTTGGATTTGGAGCTCTCTCTTGACTTGTATACCCATGAGGGATCTATTTTTAATATCTAGCAAATTTGTATGAAACTTTATGGATAGTAAAGGTCAAGGTTTTCACTGTCTCATTGAGGTTGGCATTCTTAGTGGACTACATTTTTTTGGATTAACCAATTTTACATCAACTCACTCAATCATGGGATCTCCCACAACCTTTATTTTGTTTTGAATTTGGATGGCCATATTCAATGCCAACCATAAGTTAGTGGCAACCTTGTCCCTTAGGTAGTACACATCCTTCTTATCAAAGGTATCACAATATTTTATCATCCATGCTATATCACTAGGCTAATTGTTCTCGGGCAGCTGCATCATGGTCTTGTTGAACTATGTATTATAGGCATGCACACACCCATTGGGGTTCTTCTTTGATGTTTTAAAACTCACCCAAAATAAATATAGAATAAATCTTATCACAATATTGAATCTTAAAAACATTTATCATTTATTCTCATGAATCAATGCATCCATGGGGAAGGGAATTGAATGATTCACTAATGTCTTTACATAGTGTGTGCTCAAATAACTTAATGCACACATCCACATGCTCAACCTCATAATCCTGAATGACAATGTGAAAATCCATCTAATGTTGATCACCACTCACTACATTATTCCCTTGGAATTTTTGAAGGTAGTTCCTTACTTCATTCAGGACATCATTTGGATAACCTTCCATTTCATCAAAACTGATAGGCTTGAATCAGGGAATACAAAATACAAGATACTCATTCTCATCTTGATCCCTATACCTCATGATTGGTTCAATTTTAAGTTTAAGAAAAAAAATTGCAAAGGAATGTGATGGGGTGAATGAGGTGGACTTGGGGGATCAAACATAGGAGGAGATTCAGCTAGTTGAGAAGGATATAGATAGTAAATGGGACTATAAGTTTTGGAATTACTAGGAGAGCTATGATAGTCCTCAATAATGGGAATTTTAATAAAAATTTCAAGATTATTACAATCTTAGCAACCCAAAAACTCTTTATCATCTAAATTTTTCCCTTCAAACGACCTCTAAACTTATCTCCTTTGTCTTTGACGTAAACTTAAGGGTGAGACAAGTTTTTTTGATGAGTCATCTTTGAAGGATGATCTCGATCTTTCTAGCTTTGCATGTAAATAAATACTCAAATCTAAAACTTAACAAATAAATTCACAATAGGCACTAATCTTCCTTGAAACTAGATAATAAACTTAGAGTCACCACTAGAATCAAAATTATAGAATATGACAGCTAACGAAATGGTTGTGATATATGCTGAAAACATACTTTATTGAATTTAATGATGAGATAATAGAATAAAGACAATGAAGTTTTTATAATTATGTTCAATACGGGAAAACACCATCCAACATGCAATTTTAATATCTCTTTTCAAGAGATGAAATATAAGTTAACTTATTAAATCCTTCAAATTTATGGCAACTTTCCTAGTGGAGTGTTGAACTTGTTGATGGGCCAAAGTAGTGAAGCAATCTCAAATAACCTCAATTTTCAAACTCATGAAATAATATGAGTAAACATGTCTAAAAATATAGCTTAGATTATTCTATCAAATATTTCAAGGCAAATTACTTAGTAACTTCAATTATTGTATCTCTCTATAAGAGTGCCTGACAACTCAAGTAATCAAGATTTGATTTAATCCTCAATATCAGTGCTGTTGGAGTGTTAACGTTGACAAACCAAAGATAATAAAAATGTAGAAAATAATAAGTAGATAAATTAATAGCATAAATTACTTATAGTTCTATGCAAGAGTCCCCAATAACACAAGTACAATAGGTGTCTTTTCTTTCTCCAAAAATGGTGTCAGTCGAGTGTTGGTTCCCAGTTGTAAGCCTCATTTGATCATCCTTTTATAGTTGATATAATGGAAAACATAGATGAAAAAATTGCTAATATGTTATTGTAGCAGAAAGGGTGCCCTAAAAAGCTATTCAACAACATATTTGAAAAATAAAGCAGAAAGGGTTTTATAATCTAGATTTAAGCCTAAATTGATAACCAATGATAATAATGAAACAAGACATCCAATCATAAATATTTGAAAAACATAATATTGCACTTCATCAAACAGAAAGAGTAATACCCACAAATATTCTCATTAAATTTGAAAAAAAATCTTACATACACCCTTTTTCCATATTGTTGACATGGCGATAATCATTGTGAGTTTGCTCTTTTGACAAGGGAGACATAAATATCCTCTTAAAGCTTGATAATAGTTGTATAAATACAACCACCTTAGTAAGAGAGATAATACATACACATAGTAGTTGATCCAAAACTTTAAAGAACCTAGACGTAGAGAGAATGAACAACCAACAACAACAACATAGAATAAAATGCAAGCCTTCTATTTATACATTTTTTACCCTTTAGTAATCTAGGAATGGGGATTGGATTTTGCAAATTTTAAAATTTTCAATCAACACCCCAAAGTCCCAATAAGTTGCTCCTAGTTGAAAAATATTTGTTTCCATACCTAGAATCTTCATCCATTATCAAGAAAAATCATTGTTCTAATTACCTCTACAAGTAATGATAAAGATTTGTAATAACCCTTTTATCTCCATAGCTAGAAATGTGTTTTTCTTGATCTAGAAAGAGAATATTCATGGTGAATGCCTAAAAAACCATTTTTCTTCTTATGGAACTTCCTAGAGATGCCCTTTGACCACTCTTTTACAAATTTCAAATCTTCTTTAAAGTTGTCCTTCCTCATATGCATGCCAAAGAACAACCTTACTCTTGCAATGATGGATTTTGAACACACTAGACCCATGGTTGTTTGAGAAATCTTCTTTGAAATAGCCCACCATTATCTTTAAAATATGCAGTATTTCTCCCATGGATGTGTTTGAATAAATAAAGTAATGAAAAATGCAAAACATAGGTAATTTTACCTTTTTACTTTTTGGCTCTAACTTGCCTTCTCCACTTTTGCATTTTTCACTTTTGCTTTTCTAAAATTTTATTTTTAGAGTTTCCTCCACATTTTTAATGCATAAATGCATTACTTTTCACTTTTTAACCTTTTGGAAAAAATCTATTCACTTTTGCAAATTTGTAATTTTTCGTGTTCTAAAGAAATATGTGTCCCATTTTCAATTTTTCTATTCCTTTATATTGGAGAAATTAAAAACTCCGTAACAGTTTTGCAATTTATAAATCATATAATTACAAATTATAGGGTTACAATTCATAGTTTTAGTTCCCCTAGAAATTTCCCTTTACAAATTGTAGAATTACAAATTGCAGAGTTGAAATTAGTAGTTGTAATTCCCCTAGAAAGTTACCTTACATAAATGGGAACTCCAGATTCAATTTGCAATTTGAAAATTTACAAAATTATAAATTATAGTAGGATTTTTTATTTCCCTAAAGTGCTTCATTTTAGGGAATCCATAAGTCCAACTACAATTTATAATTTTAGAAAATTATAAATTACAGTTGGAGTTCCCATTTCCTTCAAAATTTCCTTTTAGGGAATTCAAAACTCCAACTACAATTTTTTAAAATTACAAATTATAGTTGCATTTCCCATTTCCCTAAAAAGTTATTTTTAGGGAATCCAAAACTCTAACTATAATTTGTAATTTTGCAAAATTACAAAATTGTAATTAGATATGTAAGTTCCCTCTTATACTAAGACCTCATGTTGACTGGCATTGACTGGGGGGTTTGGGAGATCCAAGTGCAATTTGCACAAGTACAAAATTGCAAAATTTCATTTCTCCTCCAATTTTACCTAAAGTTCTTCTTGAGTTTAATTTTCTCCTCTAGCTTTGATTGGTGAATTTGGGAGAGTTGACTAAAATTCTAAGTTTGCATTCCGCAAATTGTTTCTCCCACTAAGATCTTTTAGGGACTATTTGGAACTTCTTTTATAATTTTTAAAACTTGTAAATTCTTTGATTTTTTACCCAACTCAATTCTCGCTACCTAGATGAGTAGAGTTCCATGTAGAGGATTATTCCAAAAACATAGCCATTCTATGCATGATGCTTCAATACAACACATTTTCTTTATGTGCACAATGCATTAAATTTAAAGCGTCAATGAAAATTTTTATTACCTTGCAGCCATTTTTTGTTGGTTTGAGTTCACCACTAATTTACATACTACTAGATTATTCATCCTTTTAAGAAATAGATACTTTAATTCCCATTCATTCACTACATTCAGACTTATCTAAGTGACATAAATTTACCTCAATTTATCCATCCATTTCTTTTTTTCTTTTTCTAAAGAGTTTTATTTCTCTATCTCACTAGGTTCCTCACCATCATGTTTATCTTGAGATTCTAGTATCTTCCCAAACTCTAAGTCATCTAAATTATTTATACAGGGCCATTTTGACTTAGTCCATTATGGTTCTAGGTTATTTTTTCCACGATTACAAGTCATCTCAAATAATTTTTCTTTAAGACTATCTTTTAGCTTTGCTTCATTTAAAACATTATCTTTTTTGTCCATCTCTTGTGCAGTCTCCATGAGAGGAATATTTTATGTAATTTTAAATGAATAATTTCCTTGATCAATAATTTCTTCTTTCATGGTCATACCTCATTCCTTCTTTTGAACTAGTGCTAAATCTAATTTGGTATCTTATTCAATAAACATTTCTTCATCTACGTGTGACATAGAGGAAATATGAGAATGCTTAAAAATACTAGTAACTTCTGAGAATGTACGAGTCACAAAGGGAAAAACTACACTTTCAAATTCCACTATTAAAGTAGAGGATACATGAATAGCCCCTTATTATTATAATTCAATAAGTATTCTAATTTTCCCTTCCTCAACAACTTTAGCTTCCATTGTAGAATCCGATTCATTTGTTCATTCATTGAAGCTCAAATATTACTCGCATTATCCTTTGAAATTCTTCATCACATCTAGAGAAACATTATATCCATTTAAGTGAAGGATTCGAAAACCCAAGGTGGTGGTATTGAGATCTACACAAGGATTATCTCTACCATGTCCAATGCCTTTTTCATTCCAATATCTAATAATTAACTTCTACACTACCTTCTAAACTTGTCTAGGTTTTTTCGGCACATGCTATATTCTATCATTAGGATGTGTATACCTTCTATCCTCTTAAATTTCTTGCATATTATTTTATGCCTCATGGGATCTAGAAGTGCCAATATAGTTTGTAATTTGTAGGACATGTAAATTGGATCCATGTTTCCCATTTATGCCAACCACTACCTTACTACTCATTGTCTCCCTTTGTCAAAATCTGGAGGCTCATTTTAAATTTGCACTTTAACAATTCCATTTTGGTATGTGTTTTCCTTGCATACCTTCACCATCCTATTTGCAATTATATTTGCCCCCCAAACCTCTGACAAAACCTTGGAAGTTATTTTACAATTGCATTTTGATGTCTAAACCTCCACCCATATCCTTTCCAGTTGGGGCCCACATTTCACTAAAATAAATTTAAATTTTATTTTTTTATTATGCCTCCATGTGGGTAGGATTAGACATGGTGAAAGTTATGTGTCTAAAACATGTCCATGTGGTAATTTTTCTCCAGGTGGCATACTTGTTAAGGCATGAGCTCAAGAATCTAATTTTTAACCTCCCTTAGTGCCATGTGGGTATCTCTTCATCAATGCCCTCTTGAAACCCTTTGCATTATTTTAATTTTACTTGACCGTTTCACCTTCCTTCCACATGAATAGTCTCATGTGGTATGGTTATATGTCTCAAGTTGTCCATGTATTCATACCTCATTTTATCATGTTACCCAACTATGTGGCCCTTTTGAAACACCTCATACACAAATTTTAAAAATTTCTTTTTAAAACCCTGAAGGCTCTCATCAAAATTTTGATTTATTAAACATCCTACAAAACTTTTAAAACATGAAGATATTAAATATTATTTAAACAATGACCTCATAGAGCATATCATAAGGTGAGAGTGAATAGTTTTTTTTAATGACTTGAGGTGAAGAAAAACCTCTTTTCCTTAGGTGAACACTTGCAGACATGAAGCATGCTAGACAATTCAGACACTTATAGTTTTAAAAAGGCACATTTGCTCTGTGCAATTTTGGGCACTATGGTGCAAAAAATAGGCCAATCTTTTAGAGGCCATAACTTTTGACCAACTCCATTTCAGCTCTTCCACATACTAAAATGATTGTTGCAAAAAAATCATTGCTGTCCTAAGTTTCCCTATTCACTTATAGTTGATTTTGATATTTTTGGAGTCCATACGTGATCATCTAAAGGTCCAAAATTACCATTTAATGATCATTTCAATAATTTTATATTTCTAAAAATTGTATATTTTTAGGATGGAACATCAACATCAATTGCATTTATCCCATAGTTTAACTTTATTATTTATTTTATTTAAAAATATTTTTAGAGTTACTCATGCTTGCATGCAAAACTTGCTAAAAATAGTAGATGATAAAAATAGAAGTTTTTTTTAGATTTTAGTTTTTTTTTAAATTTTGAATGTCAACTCTAATTTTGATTTGAGGCTTATTTAAGCATGGTTTGGGTTGTAATTATGTCAAGTCATTCAATATGAGTTAATATAATTTATTAGTTTTAGAAGCTTTACCTATTGACAATGTATTATCTTTATAGTTTTTGGGTTCATTATCTGGTATCAAAGAAAGTTTGAATCTTGAAAGAGTAAGACTTGGTGAGATAATGAGGAGGTATTGAAAAGATGAACTAGAATATACAAGAGTTGTAGAGGCAAGTGGAATAATTGACTGAGGTTATCACCAATCAGAGAAGAAGACAAGGTGGAGATGAGGACACAAATCATGATGAAGAAATTCTGTAAGAATAAGAACAACAAGAGAATCCACCATCGATGTAGAGAGAGAATGGTTTAGGCTTTAAAAGGAAGAAATTAAGGAATCAAAGTTGATGCTCAAGATTATGGAGGAAGTTTAAAACTAGAGGAGTTGATAGATTGGATGAATAGTATGGAGAAGTTCCTCAAGTGAAAGACTATGAAAGAAGACAAAAGGTAAAGTCTGTATGTATTAAATTTAAAGGACATACAATGCTTTCATAGGATCACTTTCAAAAAGAGAGACAAAAAAGGTAAAGAGATGATTAATTCATGAAAAAAGATGGAGAAGAAGTTGAGGAATAAATTTCTACCTATGAATTATGCATAAACCCTATACATAAGATTTCAAAATTTGAGTCAAAAAGATCACAATATACAAGAATATACTAACGAAATTTATATTTTTTTCCATATAAGTGGATCATGATGAAATAGAAGAATAGATAGCTGTAAGTTATGTAAATGGTTTTAAATTTACTATTCAAGATGAACTAAGCATTTATAGAATACTTTTAATAGAAGAGGCCCAAATAGGGGATGAGGTGGTTTTAATACCACCAGAGGTGGGTCTAATACCAATAGAGGTGAAATATCATGTGTTTCAAAAAGGCAAGATGACAACAGGAAAGGGATTCAATACCAACAAAGAGGAAGAGGGTTTCAGATAGGGTGAGGTTACAGTGGTACTAGAGGATGGTTTTATATCAACACATGTCTTATGTTTGTTATAGATATGGAGTGTATAAGGAAACAAAAATATCACCCAAGAGAGAAAATAGTTGAGGTAGAGATAGAAGAGCAAAATGTTGAAGTTGCACCTGCAAATATTGGAGAGAATCTCATGATGAAAAGAACAATGATCACTCCAAATAAAGAACAAATATAAAATAAATAAGGTGGTGAGGCATGGTTATGATCAAACATTTTTTGAACAAGATGTAATTTAGGTGGAAAGGTATGCAAAGTAATTATAGATGGTGGTAACTGTGAAAATATAGTTTCTAAAGAAATGATAGAGAAACTAAATTTGTAATGTGAAAAGTATCATAATCCTTATCAAATTTCATGGTTTAAGAAAGGGAATAAAGTTATAGTAGATAAAATGTGTTTAATCAAGTTTTCTATAGAAAATAGTTATAATGATGAAATATGGTGTGATGTTATTTTGATGGATGCATGACATGTGTTATTGGAAAGACCATGGAAATTTGTTAGGAAAGTAATTCATGATGGAGTAAAACACACGTACACTTTTTTTAAGGGTGGTACAAAGGTAGTTTTATCACTTCTTAAAGAGGAAGAGAAGATAGAAAGCATGTTTCTACTAAATAATTTATCTAAGATATGAAGGTAGTAGGTTATTATTATGTATTAGTAGCAAAGAATGAAGACATAGAAATGTTGTGAATACCAACAAAAGTAGTAAGAGTGTTGAAATAATATGTAGATGTTATGCCTGATGAGTTACCAGATGGTTTACCATCGAAGAGAGATATTCAACATCACATTGATTTAATTCTAGGGTCATCTCTTCCCAATCAAGTAGCTTGTAGGATGAGTCTAACAAAACATGTAGAATTAAATAAAAGGGTTACTGAATTGCTAAGAATTAAGGTGATAAGGGAGAGTATCAGTCCATGTACAACACCAGCATTGCTAACTCAAATGAAATATGGAGGATGGAGAATATGTGTGGATAGTAGAGAAATTAATAAAATTAAAATCAATTATAGATTTCTTATACCTTGTTTAGATGATATGATAGATGTGCTTATAGGACTAAAATATCTTACCAATATTGATCTAAGGAGTGGTTATTATCATATTTGAATTCATGAAGGAGATGAGTGAAAAAATACATTCAAGATTAGGGATAGTTTATATGAGTGGATGGTGATGTCATTCAGATTATCTAATGCACCTAGCACATTTATGAGGGTGATGAATATAGTGATATGAAAATATATTGATAATTTTTTAGTTATTTATTTTGATGATATTTTGATATTCAGTAAGACTAAAGAAGAACACTTACAATATTTGAGAATGGTAATGGATTTGTTATGAAATAAGAAGTTGTACGCAAATTTGAAGAAGTGTAGGTTTATGCATAATAGTTTGGTATTTTTGGGATTTGTAGTTTTAGAAAATGGTGAGAGAATGGATAAGAAGAAATAAACGTAATTGTTGAGTGGCCTATTCTAAAAAGTATTATAGAGGTAATAAATTTTCAAAGTTTAACAACATATATATATATATATATATATATATATATATATATATATATATATATATATATAGTAGTATTGTGGCACCAATAATAGATTGCATGAGAGAGAATGAATTAACATAGACTAGAAAAGGCACACAAATCTTTGAATTTTTGAAGAAGATTACAAAATGACCAATTTTATAATTATCATATTTTAACAAAGTGTTTAAGGTTTATTATGATGCTTTGTTTGTGGGAATTTGTGTTATGCTAAGTCAAGAGGGAAATTCAATAGCTTATTTTAGTGAGAAATTGAATGAGGTAAGAATAAAGTATTCTACTTATGATGTTCAACTTTATGTAATTGTATAAGAATTGAGACATTGGACGCATTACCTGGTGCCTAAGGAGTTTATCCTTTTTACAAATCATGAGACTTTCAAGTATATGAATATATAAAATAAGTTGAATAGTAGGCATGCAAAATGGGTATCTTTAATGCAGAGGTATACTTTTGTACTAAAACACAAATCAGAAAAGTAGAATCAAGTAGTTGATGCATTGAGGAGTGTAGTGTTATTAACCAATATGGTGAGTGAAGTATTTGGATTTGAAGCTATCAAATAATTATATGATATTTATCAATATTTTGGAAAGATAGTTGAGTAGTGAAAGAATCCATTAACTAGTGGGACATATACTATTCTTAGTGAGTATCTTATATAAGAGGGTTACCTCTTCAAACTGAATCAATTATGTATTCCACTTAGGTCTCTATGAGATAATATAACAAGAGAACTATATAGTGGTAGTTTGGATGAACATTTTGTTTATATGAAGATAATATATTTGGTGGAAGAAAAGTATTTTTGGCCAAATATGAAGAGAGATGTGACAAAGAATGTTTCAAAGTGCAGGGTATGTCAGGTGGTAAAAGGACATGCACAAAGTACTAGATTATACATGTCATTATCGGTTCTAAGGGGACCATGGATAGATATGATTATGGATTTTGTGTTGGGATTACCAAACACATAGAGAGGTAATGATTAAATTTTTGTTGTTGTAGACATATTTTTAAAAATTATTCATTTCATTGCATCTAAGAAAGCTAATAATGCCACTAGAATTGCAAAATTATTTTTTAAGGATATAAGGAGATTGCATATTGTTCTAAAAATTATTACTTCAGATAGGGACACAAAATTTCTAAGTCATTTTTGGAAGAATATGGGTACTAAGCTAAAATTTAGTAGTTTATATCACCCATAAACAAATAAATAGATATAAGTTTTGAATACGGGATTGAGAAATTTGTTGAGATGCATAGTGGGAGAGAAGTCCAAATAATGGGACTTAGCTTTACCATAAACTAAATTTGCATATAATAGTTCAGTGAATAGATCAATACAAAAATCACCATTTCAAATTATTTATAGTATAAATATTATGGGTAATTTAGGTTTGGTATAATTTATAATTGCAAATTGAATTAATTATGATGCAGAAGCATTTGCAGAGCATATGCAATAGTTGCAATAAGTAAGAAGAAAGTTGCAAGAAAGTAATGAGAAATATAAAGTAGCAGCAGATGCTAGAAAAAAAATACAAGTTATTTGAGGAAAGAGAGTTAGTAATGGTTTACTTGAGGAAATAAATATCTTTAAAAGACACATACAAGTTAAAGTACACAAAAATTAGATCATGTAGAATTGTAAATAAAATCAATGATAATGCTTATGAGCTGAGTTTACCATAGAATTTTGATTTCTCTAATATTTAATGTTTCATATTTATATGAATTACATCAAGAATATGATGAAGGTGATGAAGATGAAGAAGTAAATTAGTAGCAATAGGTTCTAAATAAGAAGGAAAAAATAGTGTGGGTTTTTGATATGAAGATAGTGAGCATAAGGTAAGGGAATTATAACATATATTTGGTGCAGTGGGAAGGATTTTAACAAGAAGACAACACTTAGATTATAGAATGGGATCTAAAAAAGATTGATAAATAAAAATGGTATCATTACAATTAGGGAAACTTCCAAGAGCGGAGTTATTTTCAAATAGAGGAGCATGATGCAAAAAAAAAAATAAGCCAATCTTATGGAGGCCATAACTTTTGACCCGTAGCTCCATTTGAGATCTTCCATGCACCAAAATGATCATCTCAATTTTCTTTTTCCTAATATTCCTTATATACTTAGATTTATTTTTGATATTTTTTGGATGCCATACAAGATCATCTAAGGATCCAAAATTACCGTTTCATAATTTTTAGAAATTTTCTATTTCTAGAAGTTATATATATATATATATATATATATATATATATATATATATATATATATATATATATATATATATATATATATATATTAGGGCCAGACATTAAATTTCATTGAATTTCATCCTATAAGCTAATTTTAGTGCTTAGTTTATTTTGGAAGATTTATAGAGATACTTGTGCTTGCATGTGAAACTTACTAAAAATAACAACTGCTAAAAATAAAAGCTTTTTCTTAGATTTCAGGTTTTTTAAAAATTTTACATGTCAAATCTAATTCTGAGTTGAAACTTATTTAAGCATGGTTTGGGTTATTATTATATCAAATAATTCAATACGAATCAATAAAAAATATTTTTTTCAAAAACTTTACCTATTAATAATTTATTATCTTGATAATTTTCATGTTCATTACACTAACATGTTACATTCCTTTTCAATATTTTTAGTAACGACATTAAATTAAGTAAAATAATCATAATGGTCATACATACTATTTATACGTATGTTCCTTATAGAGTATGTCACCTCTTACATGTTTCCTTAGGTTGTATCTACGTTTAGTGGATAAGGAGTTGGGGTCTGACTACAATAAAATTGAATTTGTTTTCCTTATATTTTAGGGGATCTTAAGATATGCTAACATTAAATCAAACATGTATAATGTGTTGATACTCATAAGAGGGAACATTTATAATCTTTGGATAACACATGTTGAAAAAAAAAAGTGCATAGTGACATTCCTAGTGAAAGTTATAATTGCATATAAATTACGTGAGAAACTACTATAATTTTTATTTTAGCCAGTCATTGTGGTTATGTAGGTAAATTTTGTGAGAACTTACATGATTTATTATAAATAAAGGTGTACCTTACACAATCGATATTTTTTAGAATTAAAAGTGGAATATTAGATCTTAAGTGTGTAGTGCCCCAATTTTATTTTTCTTTTTAAAAATCTTAAATTTTATGTTTTTAATTAAGCTAAAAAAATTTGGCATCATATCTATATATACTTTTTATTAATACAATAGATTGAAACAATTTTTGAAAGTGGAATGTAGACTATGGGTTCTTTCAGAAAGTTTAAATTCATGAACTTTGTTGTAATATTAAGGATATATAACAACCAAAACATTTTGGTTTTGAATTATTAAAAAATATATATAATTTTACATACTAGATAAGAAAGGAATTTAATAGCCTTCAAAACTAAGCTCATCAATTAAAATTTTGGATGAAATGATTGTGTTACATTTTAAAAATATTAGTGAACAAAAGATGAATATAATATCTATTTTATTTTTTAATATTTTAGGTAAATTTATTATTTATTAAGATAGAATATTGGAGTGTGAAAAATAATTAGTTGGATGGTTAAATTTGGAAAGCTGTGAATTAAGTGATATATGGTTTGAATTTATGTAAATATAAATAATGTAATCGAGTGCTTCTTTCATGGATATTATTGATTAGTATCAAGTAAAAGAGGTAAAAATTAACTTTCATTTTATGGTAAACATTCTTGGTGGAAGGAATTTGGCCCCAAAAATATTATTGTACAAGCTTTAGAAGGAAGTAAAGAAAGTAGCATGGCTCCTAATCTGGTTTTAAAAATTAAAATGGAAGATCTGAGCATACAGTCTAAGGACAACACTTTTTAAGGGCAAAAACCAAATCCATGAAATTTCATAATTATTTCTAAGGATAATCATATGGCTTGCACTCCTTCAAATAAAATCCAATCAACCATTTTAGAAAGAGAAGAATTGGCAAAAAATATTTCTTTGACATCAATAATTTATTCGTGTTGAAATCTCCATTCCAATTATACCAAATTCAGCGGAAGGTGAGTACTAGACCATTGTGTGTAACAAAATGAGAACTAAAGGTAAAGAAGAAATGGGTCCTTTGAAAATGACCCTCATATCTCAAAAATAAAATGTATGGCATGGGTCGTAGCTTTCTTTTGACTCTTTGCTTTCCAGTCGATGTGTGGTTATTGGTTTTTTTTAAGGGCAGCTTTTAATCCTTTTATGCGAGCTTTATTGCTCCATTTGGATATGTTGTCCATGCATGATTGTTTATTGTTTTAGGTAGGGTCCCTTTTTAAAAATCATTTTTACCAATACTAAAAATATGAATATTCATGGTTACCAATTATTAACTCTGCATCAATTTTATCATTTTGACATCTTATTTCACACTATCTACTTTAATTGTAATAATATATAAAATGTCATTTAGATAATTAAAATTGTCTTCTCTTATAATCATTCATATTATCATTTGTGACAAATAAATTAATACTATTATCAAAATATTCATATTTTAACTCTATCTAATCAAACATTAATTCCTAAACTTATATAATAAATCTCTTATTTAGAACTTGTAAATCTTGTTCCTTCTATTTTATATAAAAATAAACAAACCCCACATATTAATTAATAATATTTCATTAAACTACATCTCATAATAACAAGATCAATATGTCTTTGAAAGAAAACTCTAAACGACGAGAATACAAAAACAATTAACATAGTGTAGAATAACAATTAACATATTGTAGAATAAAAATCTTTTCACGTAAGTCATTCTTAACATCTCATCGGAAAGAGTTAAATTAAACAAAACAAATGATTTCATGCAAAGTCAAGGTTTTTATATGATAAAATTAATATTTTAATTAAATAAATTACATGTATGTAATGAAAATGCATATAAATAAATACTCACATATTTTTCAAAGTTAATATGAAATCTTCCCAGTCACTTTGTTACTGCATTGTATCCAATTGTCTAAATCTAAAAATGATCTCCTTTTATACGAAATAAATTTTAGAACAATGAATTTGTAAATATAATTTTTGATTAAAATATTAAATTACAATGTTTGATAAGGTAATTAAATTGTAAGATTTTATTAAAGATATTAAATTATAATATTTGATAAAAGAATTATAATTTAATTTTTAAATGTTAGTTTTTATCATAACATTAAATTATAATGATTAATATAGTATTTATAATTTAATATGTAAATATAAGTTCTTGTCAAAATATTAAATTATGGTGTTTGACAAAATATTTATAATTTAATTTGTAAATTTAAGTCCTTACCAACACTAAAATGTGGTGGTTAGCAAGTCGCTTATAACTTAACATATAAATGTATGCATTCATTAAAATATTGAACTTAACTTTTAAATGTAAGTCTTCACCAAAACACTAAATTTAATTTGTAAATGTATATCCTCACCAAAACATTAAATTATGATATTCCATAAAACGTTTATAATTTATTGTAACTTCTCTCATTTGTTGGTTGGTATAAAACATACCATCTATGAGTGTCGATCTTAGGTAATCAAATTATAAATGTAAATCTTCACAAAAATGTCAAACCAAAATATTTTACAAGACATTTACAACTTTTTTTTTTTTTTAAAGATGAAAATTTTTAATTTTTTATTAAAATAGAAAAAGAATATTAAAATAACATATCAGGCTACTTATATGATATCTACTCACACGATATGTATGACTTTGATTATTTTTAGTTAACAGATAAATTATTTAAACTGTCAAATTCAATAGTCGATTGTTAAAAGCGTTTACATTTTCGCTGTATATCGCAAATCTGATTTCATATTTGTCTTCACTGGAATCACCATGATGTACGGACGAAAAATCTCCTCTCCATGTTGATTGTGTGATTCCGTTTTTGGATCGGATCGGTTTTGCGTAAGCCGTTAATATCGAAATGCTTATTATTGTTCGCATATTTCTATGCGTGGATGAAGGATTCGTCAATCAGGGGACTACTCAATTTGATCGATCGCGTTAATTCTATCTAGGATTTAAAGAAATGTTCATATTCTAAATTGTTATTTAATTTGAATGAGGTTTCTGATTAAATATTTAATTGTATAAGATGGCTCCGGCGAGATTAAGAGGAGCCTTTAACACTGGCTTGCAATGGTTCACCAGAGTTGGCATTCTGTCTGCTAATTTGACAAATTTAGAAGGGATAAAATCAACGATTGGTGTCGCTGGCATGGGCGGCAGTTCCAGTAGGCATAATGATAACTGAAGCGTGTGGGCTTCCAAACAGACCAGCATGTCTTATAAAAAGAGGTCCCATGGAAAAGGCCAGAGCAATGCCAGAAAGAAATTTTCTTCAATCTTTCCCGAAGAAAGCTGTATATTTCTATTGATAAAAAATGTGCAGAAACGATCCGCATTCACCAAAATCTTCACTGTTTCTTTCATAGATAGCTGCAAGGAAGACATTTTCTGAATGCGCCTACTGCAATTTTCAATTCATTTATCGGTTCTTCCCCGAACAAGTGGATTTTTTTCGGTATGGGAAACATCAACTACATATCCCTCCCTAGAAATATTGGCAGATATCTGCCTAAATTCCTTTTCTATTTTACATATCGCATGGGTTTAATTTTAATTTTAATTAATTTATTTATTTTCGCTTTTATATCATATCGACGATTAGTTAGCTATTATTGTAATGAATAAAAATTTGATATTATATTAAAGATCCTTTTATGATGTATTAGTTTAGTATCACAATAATTCATATAATATGGTATTGAATAACTGATTTCATTTTTTATTATTTAAGATATATTATTCTTATTTTCATTTATTTAAGTGGTTATAACTATAATTTTTTAAATTAAATAAAAATGAAAAAATAAAATGTATATGTGAAAGAATAAATATTTTTAAAGGAATAATAAATTTTATTTTTGAAGATATTTTTTAATAATATAAATAAATTATTTTATTTTAAATATTATATCATTTTATAAAATAATATTATTTGAATAGATAAAGATATTAAATAATTAAAAAGTAGAATAATTTTATTAAAAAAAAAAATTAAATATTTTTATTTATTTATTATTTATCTTCCTATTTTTATTATTAAAATTTTTATCTTCAAATTTTTTTATTTTAAATTCTACATTTTTTTTTATATATTTTTTATTATTTCATCTATTTATTAGAAAAGAATCTTTTTAAAAAAAAAGAAAAAAAGAGTTATGATCTATTAAAAAAGAATAAAGAGATTCATATGGAGCCATCTTTTCACGACAGTAGTTAGATATATCCATTTTAATTTACATTCTTGCATATGCAATAAGCATCTATTCATATTCTTCCATATGTTATAAGCATTTATATGAATTGTTTATCACGTAGCATGTTTCAAACTTTTCTCATGTATGAATCCTCCTTACAATGCTCAAATAGTAAAGATTTGATTTATGTATAGATAAAAAAATATTTACTTATTAAGATTGAATCATGGAATTAAATATTTTATATATATATATATATATATATATATTTGAATTATTTTTTTAATATATATATTTTTTTAATAATTAAAAGAAATATATGTTTATGAAAAAAATATTATTTCAACAAAACAAAGATGTTATTTTTTTAGTTCTCTCAACCTCTTGTCATTTATAGACTTTGAATTGATGTAGGGTAGAATATTTATCTTTGTTAATTTCCAAAATAAGATTAGAGAAAATATTGCTTGAAATATTTTGAAAAATATTATTTATAATTTTAAATGTTATATTTTATGAAATAGAGACAAAGAAACTATTGAAGCTAATTCTCCATTTAGGGTCTCAAACTATGTCTATTTTTAGGAGATATAATTTGTTTGAAAATAGAATTTAATGAATCAAGCATAAACACATAAAAGCTCAAATAATCGTAGATGCAACTCTAGTTAATATCTATAATATAATGATCATTACCTTGAAATGAAAAAGATTTATTTAAATATGAAGACTAATTTTTTTTTTTCAATAAATAAAATGAATTATTTGTAAGCAACAATAATATTAATAAAATATTATTCATCAAAATTATTTTTGAAAAATTATTGTAAAAATTAAACATTAATATAAAAAGCATTTCTTCCTTCACATATAATCTTGAAAAAGGATTTTGAATAACTTTATTTTTCAATTTAGATAGTTCCCTCATTTTACTAAAATATTATAAATTATAAATAATTAAATATTAGAATATAAAATACCTATAAATACCCTGACATGATATATATGTATATGTATGATGACATTATAATAAGATGATTGAATGTTAAAAAAATTTATATATCTTTTCTTTTAGAGTCTAAAATATAATTATAAGATCTCTGAAAAAAAAAATATATAAAAAATAAAAGATGAGGAAATACAATATTTTTGTCTTTTTATTTCAATTCCCTTAAAAATATTATAATATAATTTAATAAAAAAATAAATTTTAGAAAGTTAAATTTTAGAATATTATTTCTATAATAAATTTTAAGGAGTAATTATATATTTTATAATAATATAAAAAATTAGAACATTTTACATTTTTACCGTTTACAATATAAATATAAGCTCTTTTTTTGGGGGGGGGCGGAGTAACAGTGAATAATTTTGTTAAGAATAGGCCTCCAAACAATAAAATTGTCGGTTAAGTAGGAATTAAATTAAAACATTAATACGCAAGTGAAAACACTAAACACAATTTATAATTTCTCTTTAAAAGAGATCGATTAGTCCTCACTAAGATTGATTATAATTTCTGTAGAAAATAAAATTTGTTAGCCTATACTTTTAAAAGAAATGGGAAATAACTTCTACCTGTGATGCCTGTGTGGGGCACAGAAACAACATTAGAAATTTTGGACGGCTATCCATGCAAATCACTGAGCAAATCCTCTGAAATGCAGTGCGGTTTGATTAAGAAGCATCAACACCGTGACCGGAACACTAAACGAAACGAAAGCGACAATCCCAACAGCAGTGCTTGGTCTGGCGTTAAGCAGCAAGCTCTGAAACCATACCAGGAATCGACATACATCTGAATGGTAGGTGGGGTACCATTTTTTCTCCCACTTCATCCAATGCTGCAGAGGAATGTAATCTATTTCCTCCATTCTCAGCCGGTGCATCCGTTTTCTCAAAACTATCATATCCTCGTCTGTAATTCTGGGGCGTTCTGCAAAGCACTTTGAGCTTAAGGATACAAACTACTTCGATTAAGAATTATATCAATAGAAAATTGTATAAATATATAAGTACTCGTACCTGATTCATCAGACCTGGCAGCCCTAATAGCTAGCCTTCTGTCACCCTTGTTGATGCGAATACCTGCGCAAAACATCCTTTGCAATTTTGTTTTGTAAAGCATCGGCTCACAGGAATATTTTACAAGTGTTAAATCCATGGCTGTACAAATTGAAACTGATTTAAGCCAAAATCGACTTATGGAATGCCTTGTATGGCATTAAATAGGCCTGATTTGGGCGAGGGAACGGAGGGGCTCTATACAACACATTATGTCGGCGAAGGTGCGTCCATTAACAGCTTCCAAATATTTGTCTTTTGCGTGTAGTGTGTCGTGCATTAAATATAAACAAAGCAAATTTGGTTCTATCGTTCATTCAGCGAACATTTAGCTTTCAATTAATATAAATAAAAAAGGGAAGAGTACAAGTGGGAAGCATTTTATTAAGTAACAATTGCACGGGGAGGAGCAGTATAAATGTGGATGGAAAGAAATTTATTTTTCAAATTGTTTATGAAAGGAATAAGGAAAAATACAAACAAAAGATTCTAAGAAGTTTGTAGTATGTTGATTACCATGATTCATAATAATATTAAGAGAAGGTTTTTAGTTTTGTATTTTTCAAATAATACAGTTAATGTAAATGTACTGGAATAATGTGATTCATAAATTTAGTAGCTTGATCAATTTATTTTGATTAATGGAGTTATTGTTTCCTTCAATAAATCTAATATATTAATATAATTTAATTTCAGTTTTGATGTGTATCAAAATTACTATGATGAAGCATATTATGTTTATTAAGGTAATTATTATTATGGGGATGTAGTTATGAAATTTTTTGTCATCCATAATTTTATTCAAAGTTGTGATTAAAAATGTTATCATCTAAAAGTAATTCATTTTTTAGAAACTATTTAATGAATAAGCTATGGGTAGTAGGAATTTTGCATGCTTTTATAATTATTAACTATTTTTTTAATAGAATAATTAATATCTACAATAATATTATGATTTGTTTTTGTGTAAAATAAATTCACTCCAAACTATTAATGTATAGATAATATAATATTTTAAAAGAATTTAAAATAATTTAGGGAAGGCACGAATAATAGTTAGCACAAATTTTTTTCATTTTTAACCATGACAATTTTTACCATTTGATCAATTTCTTTTAACTTCTATAAATGATAGTGAATCTAATCAATAAAATGAATTCACATATACATCAACAAAGATTGAATATAAAATAAAATAAAAATTAATATGAGAAATGTGACATAAAATTATATTTCTAACATTTAATAAAAAATGATTCATGACAAATAATAAACAAGATTTTTTTATAAATAAATGAAATACTTCTTATACACTAATGTCATAATCAACAATAATATGAATTATAAAAATTTCTTAAAGGCACTAAAAGACGGTTCATATAAACTTACACTTTTAGATATTATTATCATATTACAGTGATGGATTTTCTATCAATTTTATACTTTAAAAGCATATTTAACAATATATCCTAATACAGCTTCATGCGAAAGAAACATTTGTCAATCAACATTTTATATCTAAATGAAAAGTGTGGTTGGATTTTGAATATTAAATCTATCATCATTACGGAAAGAATTTTATTTTTTGGCTTCATTATTTAAAATGACTAAAGTATTCTTGATTTAACTTTCAATGCACTTTTTACCGACTTTGAAAAATAATTCCTTGTTTTAAGCATGTTAAGAAGGATTTTCTGTCTTTTGCATTAAAGATAAGCAAAGCAAATTTGGTTCTATTATTTTTTATGCCCGAGGCGTGCACGCTTGTGGGACCGCCTAAGCGTGGCGTGCGTTCCATCGTTCATTAAAATTCCCTACCAGGATGGTAGAAAACATGCCCAATTCGGATGTCTAATATTCATGAAACCTTTTTTTATTTTATATACTAACTTAGTTGGCTAATATTCATCAATATCTTTTTTTCTTTGATTACGAAGTACTTAAGTCTGGAATGCATACCAAATATATTTCTATAATAACATATCAAATGAAGTGCATATTTATACATATAAACTTTTTTGAAGTGATGTAATCTAAACTAACTTCAATTATAGGGAAATAAGTGATAAATTCTATAACAAACAAACTTATAATGTATTATATTCATTTATATGAGTTGTTATAAATGTTGGCATGGCATAACATAGTTTTTCCTAGTCTACTAATTGTAAATTCCTTTTTATTTATTATTTTTATGAGAATGGGGATGAATAAAGAAAGTGAATTTGTTGTTATGTAATCAGAACATGCAGTTTTAAATTTTAATTTTATTAATAGAATAAATAATTTAATTTAATAATAAATTGAAATTTTAAAAATTAGTATAGCTATGCAAAATAATTAGACAAAATTACATATAAATAAAAAGTGTAATAAAAACATTAAATTAAATCAAATCAATTTCTTATAATCGAACAAATCAATTCAAATATTTTTGATATCAATTTATTTAAAAATTTAAGTGCATGACTTCATTGTTGTCCAGAAATGATCTACAATACAAATGGATATTTTTAAGAGGGGATCCAAGAAACAAACCTATGTAGTGTTTTACGGGTAGTGTGTAAGAAGACTCTTAGGTTTTATAAGACTCTATTGTGAAGCTTAAGTAACTTGTTGATTTTTTTCTATTTCAACACTAATTACACAAAGCACACTTATAATCCTTGATATATTTCCTACATAGATGTTTTAAAATAAACCATGAGTAACATGAACTTCAACATGTGAAAAAGATGTTTATGACATTGTTTGGATGAGACCAAGATGATGTTTCTCATTAGATCTAAATCCAAAAGGTTGAATAAGTGGTATTTTGCACTATTTATCCACTGTTGTGGTTTGCCTTTATATGAAGCAATTAGTCATACAAATATGGTCTCCCCAATAAGATGTTGTAGACTTCTAGAGTATGTCACATGTAATGCTATCCTCCATACTCTTGAATTTTTATGATAAGGTGGATTAGCATCAAACTTATATGTCCCTCCTCTATTAGATACAACCTAAGGAATATGGCTTGTAATCCAAAATAGAAGTATGTCAAAGGCATTGGGTTGTGACTTGTAAATGGAGTTCTTCTAGTTTCCATTGTCAATGATAACATGTGGAGGTTTAAACTTCACCCAGAACATGGTGTGGAAGATATGTTGTTGCTCCTTAGAGATGTTTATAATAGTGGTGTTGGTGTGTAGATAATTCGCATTTAGATCAGTGTCATCCATCTAAATGCAACCTAATGTGGATCGTGATGGGACATTCAAAGCTGTCATGGGTGAGAAGGCAATGTCAATGGCCGCATAAGTATAAGATATATGAATCTTCACATATTTTACACCCTTCTTGGGTTGCTTACCTTTACGTAAAAACAATCTACTTCAACACTCGAGTTTAAAATGGAGAGTTGTGTGGGAATGGATCTTGTGCATGGTATTCAATTTAAAGGCAAGATGTTGCTTCATCTTTACCTTGGATTTGATCTTGAAAGCATTGTGATAAGCTCGCATCAATATGTCGGAGTCAAAAACTCCATTTTCAATTAGATATAAGGTGAAAGTTCACTAATGTATTTCAATGATTTCTTTCAAGTAGTGTAATCGTTACTCTCATCTTTCTATTATTGTAACCATGGGTCTCACAAGATCACAGTTAACACAGATACAACTGAAGTGGTAACATCCATTAATTGAGATTCAAATTTCAAAAATGTTTGGAATCTTATGCATGCAGCATACCCCAAGACTACTTTCTCTTTGTGTCTGTATATATCTATATCTAAATACACTTGGAAGCATGAGGGTTTGGTTGTGAATTACAATAAGCAGACATAACAGTCAGTTCTCTCCGTTTAGTTTTATTAGTGAGCCCTAATAAACCCAAAAGTTCCAGCTGCAGAAAAAAAAAAAAAAAAACTTCATTGACGATTCCCTGCCGGCCGCCTAACAGTTGGATTAGATCCCGCAATCTACTTAATTCCACCCACATCCCCTACAATTATTCTATGTGCGTATTTAGATATGTAATTAGTACTTTTATGTCATACATAATGTCCGTGAAATTGTTAGAATATTGACATTACAGTGTATGTAATTTTATCCAAATATGTCAAAACAATGTACAGAATCCTACACAACTAAGTTTGACAGCACTAACTTTCGATTACAACATTTTATTTGATAAATGTGATCATTTATCTCTAATAACCACATGTTTTTTCTTTACGCATGCATTGCACTTACCTCTGATTTTTTTTTGGAATATATCTTAATAAAAATTGGTATTTATCCAAAGCTCCTGTACATCACTAGTTACTCAGATGTGAAATGAAAGATTGCGTCAAAAAAATGGGAATCATTAAAAAGATTTCGTGGACTAATTGCCAGCCAATTATTGATTCATTGCATATGGAAAGTTTTAATAAATTTCGGTTGCATAATCATTCTACTTCTAGAAGGCGGAGAAATTGAAAAACTTTTCTTGTCTTGTCAAAGCTTACAAAAATTTGAGTTGTATAGCCATTTAATTATTCATTTTTTTTTTCCCGACAAAAATTACATTTGAAGTCACATCGTCTTCAGTATGATCAGCATTTCCTCAACTAATTGCCACTAATTATTGATTCATTGCATATCGAATGTAAAATAGAGAAATTAAAGATGAATTTATCAATAAACAATATTGAAAATAATATTTAACATAATTGAAAGTAATTTTATTGGCATTCAAATCCATAAGGTGTGCACCTTAAATTTTTTACATGAAATACTTATAGTTTCAACAGTACTAAATGCTCATTTTAGTTTTTAATAACGTAATCAATAGATTCTTTATAAATAAGTGTTAGAAAAAGGTATAAATAAATTATAATGTTAATTTATTTATAATTTATATTTAAATTCAAATAAAATATTTTGACCATTTATGTTGTATTTTAAGTGTTAGGAATTAAAAACGAGGAATGAAGGGGGGTAAGCTCCTAAATTAAAGGGGTTATGAAGTACAAGATAAGATAAAGATAAAATAGGAAATGCTCAAGCTACAAATTTTAATAAGATAGGGGTTAAAAAATAGCCACTATATATTAAATTAAATGAAATTAACTTAAAAAAAATTGTTAAATTAATTACAAAAATAATATTAAATTATGACATGAGGTCATTTTTTTTTATAATTTTTGGTGCACTTTGAAATGTATACATGAATATATTTTAATGTTAGAAAACAAAACAAATATGGAAAAATAATTAAGTAAATCTCCAAAACAAAAACTAATATATCTTAGAACTTGTATCATTATTTTTATTTTTTTACACACACACATTGACCTCAAATAATAATATATGTTGGAATTAAAATTACAAGCACTGAATTACATTATTCTAATTATTATTATATGAATATTAGGTGAAGTTGATTATTTCTAAATCACATTATTCTAATTATAATTATATGAATATTAGATGAAGTTGAATGTTTCTAAATCTATGTGAACTCCTGAATAAATGTTGTACCCTTAACTACATATCCATTAATTTGTATTGGAATATTTGTGGTCGATTATTGGCTAGGATAAACTTTTATATAATTACATGATACTTTATATTTATTTATATTGGTATCAGTGTTAGTGTTGTCTTATGGATTATTCATATCCTTATTATGGTATACGAAAGAGGTAGTGGTCAATATTTGATCATCTTATTATGAAGTGAATTCCTATTACAAAGTTGTAAAGATTTCTCCTTGAAGTTATTAACTAATATGTTTTAATATAATTTTATTCTATCGATCAGGATATGCTTTATTATAATCTTATTATTGAAATTCACTTTTGTTGGTTTGCACTTGATATTTATATTTTCATGTATTTTATAAAGTTCTATTTATTTGTTTTATTGATTTCATTAGAATTCTATTATATAATATTCAATTTTGGTAAGGCTTTGTAGTGTAATTGACCAATGTTTAGATTTTAAGGATAAAAAAACATAACTTTTAATCTAGAAGAAATTTGAGGTTTTCTATACAAGGCAAATTCACATTTATTTTATACAAATTAAGTCTAGAATTTTTTTGCATGCTTTCACAATATTTTAGTTTATGGATTCACCTCTGAGAAACAATTTCAACCATATAAGTATGTATCAACTATTTTCCTAAGATTTTTCCATTACACAATATAAAATTCGTTAGATTTGTTTTGGTGAGATGATCTCAATGGCATATGAATTTGAAAAATGAATGTGCACGTGTGCACTCAATCATCTCTAAAAATTAACACTTCAACTCTAAATCATGAACATCAAACCCTAAATCTTAAACTTTAAATCCTGAACTTTGAACTTTGATCTTTAAACACTAAACCTTTAATATTTGAACCTTAAATCCTAAAACTTAAACCATAAAATATTTTTCAAGGAAGAATCATGCACTATTGGCTAGCTTAAGGGTTCCGATACTTCTCAAAAAAAAAAAAAAAAAAAAAAAAAATCAACAAAGAAAAGATGGAATTATAAATGAGAATATGTGGATATTTTATTTTATAATTATTATTTTTGTTAAATATGAAATTGAAACAAATCTATCTAAAATATTCTAAATATATATTTTGAAATGGACAATAATAAAGATATTTTTTTAAAAACAGAAAAAAAAAAAAAAATTAAAAAAAAAAATAAAAAATCAACGCCTAAATAAAATAGGGCACATACTTGATCAAAAAAATTCAATTTAAAATAAATAAATAAATAACAAAAAATAATAATTATTAATTATTGTAGATAATAGTTTCTATTTGTTTTCAGTTTATTTATAAGATTATTTTAGTTTTTTCTTATTTTTATATGTCAATTAATATTTGAATTTATGTTTTATAATACAAATATGATGATGATGATGATGATGATGATGATGATGTCAATTTAATCTTTCATATAAATTTTTTATTCAATGAGAAATGTTAAAATATATTTTTGTTGACTCATCCCTGGCTAAACATAAAATTGTGCACAAATGTGCTGAATACATAAAGATTTCAGTTGTTGACCGCCCCAACATATTGATATTTTAAGCTCTTCTCATTCGATATCCTTTTTTCTCATTTGGCACTATTAATTGAAAATATTTCACAACATATATACATATAAATGATATTTTATCCTCTTCCTTACCTTAAAATGAAAACAACATTTTAAATATTAAGAAGAAAAAATAAATATTTAATGATTTAAGATAAAAGTTACCTAAATTTTTAAATGTCATGTACTTATCAAATTCTTAATTAAAAACAATATCAAAAAATATAATCTATTTAAAAAAGAATTCAATTGATTATAATTTATATAAAAAATAATTCCATTAACATTCAAACCCTTAAATTATTCACCTGAAATTATGCACATGAAATATTTACATACAGTTTCAAGAGTGTTAAATGAGTGCCTGATATATAGAATGCCAATCAAACTGTAAGTCTATACACATGATATATATTGCAATGCAGTCTAACACTACATCTGAGGCGCCATACAAATTGCTATACCAAATTTCATAGTATTTTTTTAAGGTCATCTTTATTTTTGCATCATGCTTAGTTATGTTTGGAAGAAAATCCCTTTCTTATAATGTGATCAAATAAAAACTAAGGTGCAGACATAAACATATATATATCCAATAACTATTCTGTGATACAAAACAAATAATGACGAGTTTCCAATTTATTATAAAAATAAGCTTATTTTTAGAATGCCTGAATTTAAGAGAGAAGAATAACTATGTGGAGTTAGGTATTATGAGCGATTTTTTTTTTTTTTTTTATTTTTTTTTTTCACTTTTCACTTTCTAAACCTCCTCAAAGGTTTTTGAGTCATGTTTGTGTTATAAATTTATATGGACTTTTAATGTTGTTTTGAATGTATTTTTTTCATTTAAAATAAATAGTTATTTTAATTTTTAAAATTAAATAAATGTTTATATTAATTAAATAAAAATTTATAAATTAAAACATAATTAGTAAATTTGAATTATTTGTATACAATTTAAAATATATTTTTATATTTATAATTATTTTTTATTGACGAATTTGAAATAATTAGTTATTATTTATATTAATTAAAAAAATGATATTATTATAATTAATTTAAAGAAAGAGTAAGAAATTAAAAAATAATTTTAAGATATAAATTTTATCATATAAATTAAAATACATTTTTATACTTAAAAACATTTCCACTCAATAAGATTGAAATAATTAATTATTATTTATTTATTATATATATATATATATATATGTGCTTACAATTTTTTTCCATCAATAAGTTTGAAATAATTAATTAATATTTATATTAATTAAATTAAAATTGTTAAAACTATTTAAAAATAAAGATTTTATGTTAATTTTCATATAAAAGTTATTTCCTTACGGTTCAAGTCAATGATTTGAAATAGTTAGTTAATATTTTTATTTTTATTTTTATTTTTATTATAATCAATTTTAAAAAGACTAAAATATAAAATAATTTGCGGATTCAAGCAATAGCCATGTGGTTAATATTTGTCTCTCGTCGACTACTTTTAATTTATCAGCCGGCCACGAGTTCATTTTCTGATTAACAATAAAATAGAAAGGAGCTTGGATTTATTTGAATCTTGTATGCTTCTACTTTATCCTTGGTATTCTAGTGCTTAAGTACACAGTTTGGTTTGTGGCATAAGACTATATTTATTGACTTGGTTTTAAAAGTTTAGGTTGTCGTGTATGATCTGGATTTATTCATGTTTGGGTAAGTTTAGGGAAACTATTTGGTATATATATAAAATAAAATTTTATGATCATGCACAAAAACCACATTTTAATGGTTTTTAGAATTTTTTTGATAAATCTTTATAGTTAAGATATAGGGTGAAAAATTTATAATTTTTTACTTTGTTTTCAATGGGAGTCCCCAACTTATAATTGAGACATTAAAAATATTTTAAAAATAATAAAATTACAAAAGAATTAATGTTTGAGTGATTCAAGAAACTTTAATTGGGGTTATCGATGTTTAGATGGTATTAAAATAAGGGCTTGAGTGGGATAAGTGGCATCTCCATTTGGGATATGTATGCATAGATGACAATAGAGAAAAATTAATCATTTTCAAAGTGTTATTCACTTTCCCGATGGTCGATGTTTTAGTAGTTAGTCCTTTTAAGTTTCAAAAAGAGATAAATTAACTATTTTTTATGAACTAGGTCAATGACAATACCATATTTAGTCTTGTAGCCATTCCCTTTTAATCCTCTCTCAAATCTATTAATTTTCCATGCATGATATTACCAAGATATTCTAGGTTCATAGACATATTTCTCTAATTTCAAAAAAATTATAATTATTTACCGGTAGAGTCATCATTCATTGTTGCTTGCACAAAATATCTTAATTCCTTAGGAACCATCATACCCATATTGTTTTTATGTTTTCTTACATTTACTTTTGATCCTAAGCCACTTGATCTTAACTCTCACATTTGACTATTAGGGGCTATCTCAATTTGTGTGCCAAATCAGCTCCCAAAACCTACTATGTCACAATGACTAGTTTCGTGTGAGAAAAATTCATAAAACACAATGTAAAATTGAATCTTCATGCCTCTTTTTGCCTAGAATAGTCTTGTCAATAGACTCGATTAAGACTATTGTATATGTCATTTTTTCTTTAGTTATAATTGGGCATCAAAATCCAAATTAGGTCTTTAGATATTTAAGTTTATGTTTCCAGTGTTATTTATCTTTTATAAATCTATTAGGGCAGTCTTAGGAATTTATTATAATCTTAGATAGGTAACTGGGGTTTAAACCCTGAATAGATATATGGGGTTCTAATTTTCATGTTCTTTTTATAATCTGATAATTTTATGTGTTTGGTTCTCGTATTCATTAGATTAGTCCCATAAAAATAACATGGTATTTTTACCTCACTAGGTCGGGATCCTAGAATCTTGGGTTCCACAATGTTAATTAGGATAATAAACACAATTACTTCTGTAGGGACTTAAGTTCCTTAGTTTATTTTTAATTAAGAGTTAATTCCTTAACTAGGTATTTATGTTCTTTCACTAGCTTAAATGGATAACTTGATGTCATAAAATATTCATGTTACATTTATAGTATCCTTGAGGATATGAGTGTGGTTTGATTTATAGTTGTATTTTGTCTATGTTAGTAGAAAGATTCAATGTCTTGTCGTTCACTTGGTGACTATACTATGTCATTAAATGTAATTGTGGGAATTTTATTTAGTTATTATAAAGTTATTCTTATTGATAAAGATGCTCTAATAATTATGAGTTCATGTTGAAAATTTTAATTTTAGAATGTGTTGAAATTATAGGTTATGAATAGATTGGTAATTGAACCAAGGTTTATATGGTTGTAGTATTCTTTAGAAAGTAGATTTGCATTTAGTTAATAATATTAATAATATCATTGTGACTATATTTTTCTTGGTAGGTTAGTATTTTCATTTTAAGAACAATTTTGAAATCTTAGTATGGTAAAAAGATACAATGATAACCACAATAAGTGATTGAGTCTACATTGACAGGATTGTACCTTCTTAAATTGTGTTTGCTTTATTAAAATTTATTTTTGAATTGAATATATCTTTTTATAATCTATGTTGGTATGTGAACAAGTTATAATATTTAACCTTGGTGTTCTAGTGTAGATTCATTGGGGTTTATTGTACATTTTTGAAAGTCAATATGGTTGTAGCATACCTATCTAATGTTGATATTTGGTTGTACAAATCCTTTATGGAAATAAAACCATATTGTCATTCTTATGTCAATCTGATTGATTGGTATTTTACAAACTAATGGTATATTATCTTCCTAGTGTATTGAATACTTGTTACATGATTAAAATGTAGGGCCTACATGCTAAGTTTTAAGAATGTTGATTAGGAGTATTGACCCTAATTATGACCCCTCAAATGACTTAACTCAATAAAAATAGTTATAATTAGGGTTTCATCTCTTGATTAGGTCTCCAAGAGCATTCCAATTACTCTTTAATTTTATTTAGATTTTTGAATCCTAGTTAGAACTGAGATTTAAAACTATTAAAATGTGCATTTCCCACCACTATCAGAACCCTGGTTAGGTCTATGGGCTTGGATTTTAGGGCTTGATTTTTAAACACATTGTTTTTACAAGTGTTATTTTTGTCTTGTTGCTTAGTTTTTCAAGCCATCTGCAACACTGAGAAGCTATTTCTAGAATGGACATCATGGCATCATCAAGTATTTGGGATAGTTTTCTAATAAAAAACTATTCATTTTTTCATCACTAAGTTCCCCTTTTATTTAACAATGTATTTAATTGACTTAAAAACTCTTTTTGCTCATATATGCCAAAAGTAATCGGTTTCTTCTTTTTTCAAGTTTGAATAGCGATAAAAGTACAAATTGAGATTGATAATTGGAGAGAAAAGTGAAATCATATTTTAGAGTGAAAATCATACCTCCAATTGACTGAATTTTAAATAAATAGCTATCCTAAGGCCATTCAAAGGGTTGGATATTTTCTGATCCAATGAAAAATATTGAACTATACCCCTCTTTTCTATGCATTGATCTTCTTTTGTAGTTTAATTTCTCCCTATTTGTAATGGTACTATTATTATGCTTCCAAAATTTTAACTGAATGGCGAATGTAAAACCAAAATTGTGTTAGTCAAGAAAACACTTTTGTTACTATAATATTATGTTATTTATTTATAATTTGCACATGGAATAATGTGGTTATGATCTTCCCCTTAATATTATGTAATTCATATTGTTTTTCATTTTTTTTTGGTCATATGGTCATTGGCCAAGTAGGACATTGATTTTTTAGGTGCATTTAATTAGGATAGTTAAATTTGGATACATTTCATTAAGTTTTTCTTCTCTTTTTCTCCTTTTTACACTTTTTTAAAATTTTTGTGACATATGGTTAATATTGATTTTAATTCAATATGGTTTGAATGATTTATCTTGATTTCAATCTACATTTATTTTTATTTCTACACTATTGAATATAACTCAATGAACATGCTGAAAATCAGCCATATTTTTTAATTAAAAACTCATAACATTGATTTATCTCTCTTGTGTAAATCTAAAAATGCATTATTGTTTTCAATCCCTATTACATGTTTGAAACATGCATCAACAAAACAAATAAAATTTTATTTTGTTCTCTTTATTTAAATATAAAATTAAGTTTAAATTTCATACTAACAGGTTCCTTGAATTAGAGTAGTTACACATTGACCAACTAGGTTACCTAGTAGATATAAACCTTGGGGATACATTCAATTTTTTTTTATTATAGTCTAGATGGCTCATTTTTTTTCCTATGTTGATGTGCTAAAACACCCATCAACTAGATTTAAATTAATTCTTAAGAATTTGACACTAAAATATCCTTATTTTGACCTTAGATATAATATCTAACACTAAAATTATTTAATTTTGACCTAAGATTTAATAGGTGACACAGAAATCAGTTTATTTTTACCTTGTATATGGTACTTGACACTAAAAAAAATTATTCTAACCATGGATTTAAGTGGAATTTACTAATATCCATACATAAAATAAAATCTATTTTTATAGGATCTAAATTTTAACATTTTATTGGTTGCTTTTCAATTTGCAAAGAAGTCATGTCTGTAATGGATGGTCCTCACTTCAATATTTCATAGCTTGTATTACATGTTATCTTCCCATAATAAG
>JARHVA010001003.1:1465000-1600000 GCA_037957365.1 Torreya grandis | reverse complement strand
TTATCATAATTTAAATTATTCTAGTGACATTCAAATACCTAGGTTGTGCACCCAAAGTTATCCACATTAAATACTTATAGCTTCAAAAATGTTAAATTTTCTAATAAATTACTAATATTTACAATACCAATGAGTGTTCAACATATTCGTTATGAATGATTGATAAACACTAATGAACCTGAAAACTATTAATAGGCAAAGATATGAATCAATAACTAGTATTGATTCATATTGAATGGATTAAAATAATTAGAAACCATGAATAAATAAGCCTCAACATGGAATTAGAGTTGAAATGTAAAAAATTGAATAAAAACTAAAATCTAAAAAATCTTGTTTTTAGTAGTTATTGATTTTGGAAAGTTTCCCATGTATGATCACATAACTCCAAAAATATCCTAAAATAATTTAAACACTAAAACTATCCTATAGAATGAATTTCATTTAACTCTAATTTTGGACCCTCATATGATCATGTGTGGCATCCAAAGAATATCACAAACACCTCTAAGAAAAAAATTATGGCTTAAGGCAGCAACAAACTTTTTGAAACGGTCGTTTTGGCATGTGGAAGAGCTCAAATAGAGCTATGGGTCAAAAGTTGTGGTCTCCAAAAATGGGCCTATTTTTCGACATCAAAAACTCTCTCTTAGTGAAATACAATGCTTATCTACTTATAGGTGACATTTAAATTCATATTAACATTGTGTAAACTTATGCTAACTTCCATCTACTGAGGTCTAAAATTGAGGAAATAAATGAAAACATGTCACTAAATTAAACATGATGTGAATCCCAAGGTAATATGATATCAAGATATATTTTGGCACACATGACAAGATAGAATCTGTAAAATATATAAAATTTTTTAAGGTGGAAGTTAACACATACTTTCAAATTTTAAAAAAATAAGCTAACATAAACAAGTGGGCCAAATTAATATTAGAAAAAAATTTCCTTGATGCCATTTGATCTGGAGTTCATTCTAGAAAAAAGTTTCTAAATCATGATGAAACCAATTTCAAAATGTAGAGCTCGTTGAGAGATTTTTGACGCATTTTTTGGAATGTAAGTCCAAGTTCGGGAGCTCCTGTTATGGCCATTTGAAGATTGGTCAAATAATGGCTCTTGTGACATGTGGCACATTTTTGACGTGGTTTTGACATTTGGACCTATTAGAGATTGACACTTGGAAAATGCTAATGTTTGAAAAAAAATGGTTTGATGACGCCACATCATCAACATGCCACATGGAGTCAAGCATGAGATAAGTTCATTGAGCAAGGTGGCGAAACCAAGCAAGGTGGCGAGACCAAAGGAGAATGGTTTGAGAGTTATTAGTTGAGTCACATGGAAAACCAACATGCCTTACCAATTTAGCTTGAGATAATTCCGTTCCACAAGACTAAGACCAAGCCTAAACCTGAGTTAAAAGTTTTTATGTGACCAAATCCACATGATAAGTGAGTGGTCAAGGGATTTTTAAAGCCTCGTATTTTTCCATACCTGATGCATGTGGGACAAACCCATGTTGTAAATAGTAGTCAAAGGCTATTTTAAGCCTTATTTAAAATGATGAACCCACACATGTGGGATAAATATAAACCCAATGTGTGCCTAAAAAGGAGGAGGATGATTTCAAACTTCATACAAAGTGCCTAAAAGAAAGGGCCGACGGTTTGAACCCTTGACCTACCGCCCAAAAAGGATAAGCCTTGACCGCTTGTGTTGCGGCTGTCGAAGTTCTATTAAAGGCACAAATTTCTACTTGAAGCTATTAAATTCTAGATTGTGTTTTTATTTTTAAGATGCTGAGACTTTTAAAAAGCTTTGGAAAGCTTATGTAATGGATTTTTATCCATCTTCTTACCATAATACATAGTCTTAATACTCAACTTTAGCCAATTTGCATATTGGAGGAGTATTTTTCATCCCATAAATGCAATTTTTAGGACTTTTGAAGCAACATTGTAGGTGTTTATGAAGACTCACGGAATTCGAAGGTAGCAAACTTGATTTCAGTCACAGTGAAGTTGAATTCTTTCATTGAGATATCAACTTACAGGAAAGTTGTTTATTGTTTCTAGGTATTTGAAGTGCCCTTAACGGAAACGGTCCTCTCCTTTGGAGAACTTGGAGATGTAGGCATCAATTGTTGAGCCAAACTCCGTTATTAGTTTCATGTCTTTGGTAATTGTCATTTGATGCATGAATTTGTTTCAGCTTGTTGATTTAGTATTAATCAGTAAATGATCTCATGCATGTAATTTTAATTTCAACAATGATCACACAACGTTATTAAAAAATGGTTTTAATTGTTAAATGGAATTAACAAGTCTTTTGACAATTCCAATCCAACTCAACAATCGAGAACATTTTTACCAAACATTTTGAAATTTCTTTTGAGGGTTTTGAGAATTTGTTAAGTTTGAGATATTTTAGTATTCATACTTTAAACTTCACTTTGAGTTTATCAGTGTAGTTTATGGATCAAGTTGGTATCAAAGTAGTTAGAAAGTTGGGTTAGCTTCTGATTGAGTTTTGATAGTTGCTTTCAGTTTATTGGTTATCCATATCACTTGATTAGATTGCAGTGTGTAGTTATGGAATTAGTTTGTTTGTAAGAAACCATGGTAAAGTTGTCATATAATGCCAATATGGAAGAGTTTGAAAGCATCAATAGCTAGATTCATGATGAGAATGCATTCCTAAGATGCAAGCTCTATTACCTTGAAGAGAAAATTGCAAGTTTGAAATCAGAGCTTGAATCAAAGGATGAGATCTTGATTAGATTGCAATGTGGTGAGCGTGAAAAGGTAAAGCCCTCAACTTCATATGTAGAGACTGTGACTGAGTGCAGTGTAATTTTTTCACGACAAGAATCTTCATCTTCTTCTACCATTTCAGATTTAGATTCTAGTAATATTGTTTTTGGTGATTTTGAAAGATACACTAAGGGCATAGGATCTAAATTATTTTTTAAAATGGGTTATAATGGAGGAGGAATTGGTTGAGATAGCCAAGGTATATCTAACCAAATTTAGGTTGAGCATAGACCTCTTCATGCAGGTTTGGGTTATACTAGTGTGCAGGTGGATGATGGAGAAGTTTCTTCCATGGCTAAAGGAAGGTGAGCTTCTAATATCAAAGGTTTTAGGCAACTAGTTCAAAGGTGTAAAGGTAAAAGAGGTATTGATATTCCACCTACTAATTCTTACACTAAATCTTCTGATCCAATTGATATATTTAAGAAGTTTGGATATAATGTACAAAAGATAATGCAATCATTTCCATGCACTTTTTGTAGGATGAATATTCATAGTGTTAAGACTTGTTGGAAATGAAATGATTTGTTGAAGTAGATTGCATGTTTGAAATACCATTCTCATGATAAGATGGGAATTGGCAAAAGGGGACCCTCACCTAAAGGATGTTTTCACTCATTGTAAAGTGAGTGGACATAGGATTGATAGATGTTTTAAGCTTCATTAATCTTCACATTCAAGTAATGTTATAACTAAGATGATTTATCAACATATTAATAAGGACAATGAAGTTAAATCAATCCATAATGATTCTATGGAATCCACTAAGACAATCAATTTCACTAGGAAGAAAGAAATGATTAAGTGGATTATCACTACATTCTTTTTGCAAAGCATGGTTAAGAATTCACCTAAGGGAATGAACAAGATTTGATAGATGTAGAATAGGATTGGTGGGAACACTTTAGGATAGGTTTACCATATGAAGTTTTTCAATTATCACTTTTTGAT
The DNA here is from genome assembly GCA_037957365.1 of Torreya grandis. NCBI lineage: Eukaryota > Viridiplantae > Streptophyta > Pinopsida > Cupressales > Taxaceae > Torreya > Torreya grandis. Next base: position 1,596,224 of record JARHVA010001003.1, on the reverse strand, counting down.
AACTCTAAGATTTTGATTTCCAAAATATACTGTATGGGTAGTCTAATAATGGATAGGACTTAAACTTATTTGATCAGTTGGAGATAATAATAGAATGCATGTTTGAGGTTGAGTTAATTCCTTACAACACCTATTTGACTACTAGTTCAAATGTATCTATTTTTGACACATGGATGTCTAGATGCAATGTTAAGACCCTATGGGCATGTTTAAATGTTAGGCAGCATACACTTTTGGTTGTTTGCATTTGCTTAGCATATAAGTCCCATACTAGGGCATTGTATTGCAACATGTCCACAACATTTATTGTATGTTTTCAACATTATAAACATGTCTTATAGCTACATTGGGAATTGTTTCAATTATTGGCAATTCACCACTTTATAGGTTGTGACATTTGGGCAGGAAGTTTTGGTATGTTGTGATCAAGTTATTGGTAGTTATAGATTCCTTTACTCATGCCATGTGTAGGCATTTTTAGTTGAGTTGTGAATCATTTATTTTGCTAATATTTATCTTTTCTATGATTGGGTTCTATTTTCATGAATGCAGTAGACCAATTATAAGATTTCAGGGGATAGTCAACTTTTGGAGACCAAAAACCTCTTTTGTAGGGAGGTGTGATCCAGAGTTCATTTTTAAAAAAGTTTCCAAATAATGATGAAACCAATTTCACAACATAGATCTCATTGAGAGCTTTTTGATGCCTTTTTTGGAACATAAATCTGAGTTTGGGAGCTCTTGTTATGACCATTTGAAGATTGGTCAAAAAATGGCTCTTGAGACATGTGGCACGTGTTTTGAGGTGGTTTTGAAATTTGGACATATCATAGGTCGACACAATTTAATTTCTAATGTTTATAAAAAATGGTTTGATGATGCCATGTCATCAATATGTCACGTGCAGTCAAGTGTGACATAAGTTCATTGAGCAAGGTGGCGAGACCAAGCAAGGTTGCGAGACCGAAGGAGAATGGTTTGAGAGTTCTTAGCTGAGTCACATGGAAAACCAACATGCCTTATCAAATCAGCTTGAGGTAATGCTGTTCCACAAGATCGAGACCAAGCTTGAGCCTGAGTTAAATGCTTTTATGTGACCAAATCCACGTGATAAGTGAGCGGTCAAGGGCTTTTTAAAGCCTTGTATTTTTCCATACCCAATGCATGTGGGATAAATCCATGTTGGAAATAGTGGTTAAATGCTATTTTAAGCCTTATTTAAAATGATCGACCCACACATGTGGGATAAAGATAAACCCAAAGCATGACTAAAAAGGAGGAGGCCGATTTCAAACTTCATGCAAAGCGCCTAAAAGAAAGGGCCGATGATTTGAACCCTTGACCTGCCTCCCAAAAGGGATAAGTCTTGACCACTTGTGATGCGGGGGTCGAAGTGCTATTAAGGGCATGCATTTCTACTTGAATTTATCAAATTTTTGACTGTGTTTTTATTTTTAAGAGGCTGAGGCTTTGTAAAAGCTTTGGAAAGCTTATGTAATGGATTTTTATCCATAATACATAGTCTTAATACTCTATTTTAGCCAATTTACATATTGGAGGAGTATTTTTCATCCCATAAAGGAGATTTTTAGGACTTTTAAAGCAAATTTTTAGGTGTTTATGAAGACACGTGGAATTCAAAGGTGTAGGGCTTGATTTCAGTCACGGAGAAGGTGAATTCTTGCATTGAGATATCAGCTTGTAGGAAATTTGTTTATTGTTTCCAGGTATTTGAAGGGCCCTTAATGGAAACGGTCCACTCTTTTGGAGAACCCGAAGATGTAGGCATCAATTGTTGATCTAAACTCCATTATCACGTTTCGTGTTTTTGGTAATTGTCATTTAATGTATGAATTTATTTCAGCTTGTTGATTTGGTATTAATTAGTAAATGAACTCATGCAAGTAATTTTCATTTCAACAATTATAACACAACATTATTAAAAACTAGTTTTAATTGGTAAATGGAAGTAACAAGTCTTTTGACAATTCTAATCCAACTCAACAACTGAGAACATTTTTGCCAAACATTTTACATGTTCTTTTGAGTTTTTTGAGAATTTGTTAAGTTTGAGATATTTCAATATTCATACTTTAAACTTCACTTTGAGTTTATCAGTGTAGTTTACGGATCACCATTTTTTAATATAGATCTCAATCCACATTTAATTGTATGTATGCAAACAATTCAAGGTAGAAAAGGAATATATAGTTGGATATAAAATATTTCTTGCATCAACATAAAAAAATAGAACAAATGAGTTCAAGAACTTGCACAAATATATTTATTTATTTTTCCCATTTATATAAGAGTCAACATAAGAAAATAATACATGTTGAAAAATAAAGTATTAATAATAAATTACATTATTCAACTATGAAAAACATAAGAAGTAGGTGATCTACAGTGGCCTAGGACTTGTACATGGGGGTCAAACTTCTGCTTAGGCTTAAATGTGTATATATAAATAATGTGTTATATTAAATTATATAAGTTGAACCAACACATTAAAATAGGCATACTTATGATAATTTTAAAAAAATCAACATGAATTCAATGTAAAGAAATAGGGAAAAGTAAAAAAATATCGTGTGATGGTCAAATTCCTTGATGATTATGTTGTTAAGCTAGGCCTTTATATTTTTTGAGTATTTATGTAAATAGGAAAGGGTTGCATAAACCCTAAAACCAATCTATAAAATGTAATATGCTACAACAATGCTAAGAGTGTAGACTCTTTAGATTAGAAGTGGAAACAAATCCTCTTATTTCCCTAGAATAAAGGTGTTAATATAATACATATGAGAAAATATATACACTCAATGCATGTTATCTATCACTAATATCATTTGTGTCATTGACCTTTAGCCTGATGTGTATGTTACATGTTTAAATACATAGCACAATAGGTAGTTATAAATATCAATATTTACAAAATAATAGCTACATGTCATTTCATAAATCTCATACATGTCACAAAAATTATAAGTTAAATCAATAAATAAAAGTAAATGTAATCTGACAACAAGCTCCATACATGGCACAAAATATATCACACAAGTTCAACTAGGCACAAGAGGTTCCATGAAAAATTGAAGTGATGCAAAAAAAATCAATAGTTGAAAATTTCTCTAATAGGTGAAATGATAACTATACATAAGTGTTGTGAGACATGTGCATGTGTAATGGATGTGACACAAGGGGATCTATGATGAGTTATGCATGAGATGCATATGTAAATAAAGTGTAAGTGTAAGAAGCTATATAGTTTCACATAGGCAATTCACCATTTTTTGAAGAAAAATTGTATCCATTTTGACATTTGATTTTTAAAATGTGCAATTGAATTTTATGAAAGTCATACCACTTGGATCGATAATCATACTACCTTTTTTTTTTGAAAACTATAAAAAATTAATGTGTACGAAGGTTGGTGCATGTGTCTATCACTGTAATTAATTGTTTCTTGTTTATGGGGTGTAAGTATTCCCTTCATATAAGAATGATTTTGTGTCACTTATGGCTCAATAAATAGATGGAGTTAAAGCTTAAAAAGATCCACATATATTTTTAGGTGCATGACCAAGTATTGAGGCAAATCAAGAATAAAACTATTCTCATTATTTGCACTGAGAAGTGTGTAATGACAATAACACACTTCTAGGGTAGACCCTTTTATCAATTGTTTAGAAGATATAACCAGACCTTATCACAAAATATAATTTCATGCAGTTTGAAATGCATGTCCTAGTTTTCCTTGTACTTATATTGGGAACAAAAGATAATCTATTGAATCTATTGATAAACATAGTTTATGTGGCATGAAATCTTATATACTTTGTGCACTTTAGTTTCCTATGTGTGCCATCGAATGTTGAATGGGGGAAATAAGAGATGTACAGAGGTGTTAAATGATTAAACTTAATACATGTCTAAAATCTGATTATGACATGTAGAGTTTTAAATTTATTTATTGTAGGAATGTTAGATCTATAACAAGTTATAGCATCTACACAATTTTATAATTTTAATTTAAGATGAATAAATTTGTAGTTGACCACTTCTATCCACCCATATGTATGTTATGAAGCATCATCAATCAATCCAAATGCATACCTAAAAGTCCTATTGTGCTTGGAAAAATTGACCCATAACTTGTTCAGATATTGATTAGAGATGATTGATGTTGGGATTCTAAATTTAATCCATACATGTTATAATAAAGCTTGTGAAATTCCAACTATATCAAATTATTTATTGAAATTAAAACTATATTCAAAACCCTATCCATTAGAGAAAACAAATCATCATGATGGTGATTCATCATAGGTAACCTAGTAATTAAATCCATGTTAAAATATTCGTGTGGCCTAGATGGAACCAATATAGGTTTTTAAAGTACAAGCTTCTACTCTGTGGGATTTGAAAGGAAACAAGGAATACATGAGTTGATGTGAAATTTCACATTTGTGTACATGTGAAAATAGTATGCGTGTGACTATAATGCAAATAAAATAATTGTCACACAAATGTTTCATTATATCTAAGTGTAGTATACCTCATTGATGAGTCTTTTATGAGGTGGACCACTAGGAACACAAGTATTCTTAAAATTATATATAAGTTGGTTCAACATGGGTATAACTCCTTATCCTATTTAAATTCTATGAGTTTGGTGAAGGAATATACTAAGTACTTGTCAACTGAGTAGAGGAATACTCAATATTTATAGTTTTTCCATTTGTGTCCAACACTATGATGAATGATTAATTTAGTCATTGGATAGCTCAAATATCATATCTACACTAGTTTGGATATATATATCACATTGGTATGGTATGATACTGACACTTATCCCTCTCTACAATTCATTGTGTGGTAGAGGTACTTCATGAACCCCATCCTAGATACTAGTCACAAAGTAAATGTATATATTTTTTAATTTAATAATAAAAAATTGTTGTATTTGAGTGAAAACATTGTAGATAAGATTCTTTGGGATATCGTACATCAAACATAAAAGAGAAACACCATCATCAATATGATTTGGTATGAGATTAAGGTCCTACCAAAATTTTAAAATTTTGGGCAAGAATGCATTCCATCTTAGGTGTCTAATTGGTGAGGATGTCCAATTTCATATCAATAAACCATTCTTACAGCACTACTTCTAAGCATGATTTTACCTATTAAGGTCTTGTACATAGTTTCTCTTTTTTTTTTAACTTTGACTCCTTTTTAGGTTTTTTTTTCTAACTTTTTGTCATTGGTCTAGCTTCATCATTTTTCCCTTTTTTTAACCCTTTGGTTACCTCATTGTCCATAGAAAGAAATAAGGAAGGTAAATATGTAATTATTAAGAATGGTGTTCTAGTGATTAAGTACTTAGTTTAGTTTGTGGCATAAGAATTTATTCATTGGATTGGTTTTAAAAATATTGGTTGTCATGGGTGATATATATTTATCAAAGTTTGGGTGAATTCAAGTAAACTATATATATTCTCATAATTTTTGGTGTTCTAGATTACACCCTAGCTGAGTAAGGAGATTGTTCAAATATTTTTACTCAAATATAGTCTAAAATAGGAATGATCCTAGGCTATGGTTATCTTAATAATGGATTAGACCTCTAAATAAGGCCAATTTCCTTCTGGATCTATCACCTAAACTAGACCTAATATAATACTTGCCTAGAAAACAGATAGAGAGATACAATAATATATGAAAGAATTTAAAAATGGGGTGATGCACCAATAATTGGAACACTTATACTTTGCATCAGACACACTATGACACACATTTAAGATGAAAGAAAATTAGTCCCAAATGAGTATTTCATAATAAGGGATGAATCAACTATCAAACTAGTATGAGAGGGTAGATGTCCAATTTTAAGCTAATGACAAACTATAAAATGCACTTATAATGACTGGTGAGAAATACCAAGCACTTCATGAAGGTGAAAAAAGGTATACATAGACAAGGAACATACTTTCACTTAACCACAATACATGAATTGATAGAAAACACTTCAATCTAGCTTGCAAAATGATGGAACTCAGTCTTTATTGCATCAAAAGGTGTTATAGTACAAATTTTGGCATAGCCTAAGCAAGCCAAAATGCATAAGAGTCTTTTCAAAAAGTGTCAAAGATTTATTTTCTAAAAATTTTAGAGAGTCAAAATATGGTAGAATATGGAACCTATATAGAAAAGGGAAGAGAGAGAGGGAATTGTTATGTATTAGCACAGTTCGAGGATGTTGACTCATGACCCTATCAATAAGGAACAAATTATATAAAAGAATTTTATGGTCATTATTATTATCCAATTTTTATCTCCTCTTCTTGGAATTATATATCATTATCTATATGATCTGTTGATGAGGACCATGTCTTAAAATTTGACAAAATTATGCCACATCTGCTTTGGGTGGTCATAAGTACCTACTTATAAAAATGTGACCATGATGATAGGTGAGACACATATCTATGATAATGTTTAAATATGTATTTTCTCCAATATTGAACATAGGCCTATTATAAGTGAAAACCAATCCAATTATTAGTTTTCACATAGTCACAATATCCATGGAAACCTGCAAACTACTTGATCTTGGTTCACAATCACTAGTCCATATTTGATCTCTATATTAGGCCATAAGAGACATGTTATACATCTCAAACTTATGAGAATTGATAAAATATTATATACAAAGATCCTCTATCTAAAATATAGTGAACATAATCATAGAACAAACGCTGTAGGCTATAAAATGTCGAATTAGAAGTCCATATTTAGCTTAAATGGCTTCCCTTTATGTTATTTATACCTTACTACATAGATATTCCCATTACTTGGCATTTGATCAAGCTCTAATGATGTAATGATGACCTTTTAAGACTTTGTTCACCTTGTTCAAAATCTATTCCTTTGGTTTGACCATGTCCATCGCATATTGCTTGGACTAATCAAAATTATCTAATTTATCTTCATTCCCATTGGCCTTATAGATCCTTGCTAACTTCTTGACTTCTCTCACACCATCAAATAAAAGTGTAAGAATGAGTATAGTTCATTTTTTTATACCATGAATATCCCTTGACATGTTGACATGCCCATACATCATTAGATCTAGATGTATGAAGTGGATTGAACCTTTGATTACTTGGGCCCACTTCCTATCAATTTATACGTGCCATTGGATCATTGGTATGAATGATAAATAATCATTGATCTAGTTTGGACCCACCTTCTTGTCAGTTCTTATGCACTGTTGGATCCCAGCATGGTAAATCCACACTGTCAGATCTTATCCAACTTGTAGTTCTTCAAAGCCTTTTAACCCATGGACCTTTTGACTTGTTTGACCCAAACACAAACTATTAGATCTCATGTGTCATTACATGACCTTGCATGGACCATTATATATTGATCAAATTTAAACCTTTTAACGACCTTTTGAACCAAAATGGTCACTTTGTGAATCTTAAACTTGACACTTGCATGGATGTCTTATTCTACAAGCCTATCTTTGAACAATTAGATCTTGAGGTAGAAAGCTAATGTAGACATGAAATTTATAGATTATGTTATTGGCACAAAGAAATTAATGGCACTACAACTATTTATCTTGTGAGAGTTCATATCATGTATTTATTAAATGCATAAGTGAGCTAGTCAATTCCTTTCTTGGATTATATCCTAGTGATGACATATTTATTTAAACTTGCACAGTCTATCTTTTGATAAATCCTTTAAGGATTGGATGATGTTTTAAGGATTTTACAACTTGGTTCATTCTCTTGAATGCCTTTGAAACCATGAAATCTATTTGGACCATTCATCTGCTATTGTAGACCTGTCCCTTGAAGATCAATTAGTTCACACTTTAATCTTGCTTTAAAGTGTTTCAAAATATTTGCAAAATATATATGATCTCTAATTGAAATATTTTTACTTCATGTGGCATTTGGTCACTCTTCAATTAGGATCCTTCTAAGTTTTTGGACTTTCAGATTAGGCACATTTTGGTATGTAGACCAAATTTGGTCAACATATTTAGTGACTTGGATAGACAGTATGCCTACTATGCTTGAGAAATCAGACGTATTTATGACGCTTTGATCATTTAAATGGTTATAAGACATCGTCTTTACTTTTAAAGATAAATAATTCCAAAAAATAGGGAAAGAAAAAAACTTGAAAGGGAAGATAATCTAATAAAGTAAAGGCAACTAACCTATTGAACAACTCTACAACAAAGAACTTATTAGGGATGAAATAAAATAAACTAATGTGTTAGAACAACACTTAGATAAAATAAAAAATAACTAACTATGTATAGGGGACTTACCTTCCTCAATAGGAATGATTTAGGTGGATCCCCTTGATTGTGATATGAATCTATTCACCATCCATCTTTGTAATCTAGAATGCATTATGGGATTTGTAGATGGACACTATGTATGCACCACTCTAGAGAGAATCAAATTTTGTGTGCCTTCCTGGTTTATCTTTGTCCTCATACCACTTGAGGACCAAATCTCCTTCTTAGAAATTTATTGAAAAGCTCCTTTGTCAAAAGATCTCTTTACCATTATTTGATGGGATTCCATGGCCAACATGAAATAATTCCTTGTCTCTTCTAGCTCCATGAGCTCAACATATCTTATTTCCATTGGTTCATTCTCCAAAATCTCAAGTTGATGCATTAGTTCCAAAGCATGGAATTCAAGAGAAATATGAATTCTTTCTTCATTACCATATACTACTTTGTATGGAGAATTGGCTATTGACCTTTTATAGGTGATCCTATTAGCCCAAAAAACTAACTTCAATTTGAAATTCCATGACCTCTGATTGTCTTCAACATTACTCTTGATGATATTCAACAAATTCTTGTTAGTGGACTCAGTAAGGCCATTACCTTTTGGATAATAGTTTGATGATGTACTGAGAAAAAGACTATGTTGAATTACCTAATGGCTAATATTATACCTCATAAAATCCATAGCTTTGTCAAAAATAATAGTTTAAGGGACCTCAAATCTAGTAATAAAACCTTTATATATGTCTACAACATTGGTTTCATTGGCTTCTTTCATTGAAACTGCTTCTGTCCACCTAGTAAAATAATTTTTGGTAGTTAAGATCCATTTGTGTTTTGAGCTTGAAAGGAGGTTATTGACATCAATAAAATCTAATACCCATTAGAAAAAGGGTTAATTTACTTAAATTTGTTGGATAGGTAAGGTTTTAAGCTTAACTTTCCCAACAAACATGGCACATTGTCTATATTTTCTAGTCAATGCATGAAAATCACCAAATATACTTGGTCAATAATACCCACCTCTCATGATCTTGTGGGATGTGATCCTTGTTGAAAAATGACCTTCACCATGCACACCATGGAATTTTTCAAGTAATGTCTATGTTTGACCTAGATCTATGCACCTTATTCACATTCCATTGATATCATTTTTGAAAAACACATTATCAACAAGAAGAAAAGGAATTGACTGCAATCTAAAATATCTCCTCTTTGAAGGGGTTAGATGAGAAAGATAAACACTATCTTTTAAGTATCTTACCATATCTAAAAACCGGCTAGAAGATGGGTTACGATTAGTTGTAACTTATTCATCATTTGACACTATAACCACCCCATTTCCCTCTTATAAATCTTGAGCTAAATGTTCATAAATTCCTTTGCCTCTAACTAGCTTTGTGACATTGATATCAACATGATATTCCATGACTTTGGTTATCCAACTACCTCTTCTATCATTCATATCCTTGTTCAAGAGGAAATATTTGACACTTGGATGTGCAACCATAAAATGTATATTATTATTGAACAACAAGTGATATGTAAAATGGCACTTATTTCCATGTAAAATTTTTTTACCTTGGATCCTTTAGTCAAATCACATAATTTCTTGAAACATTCAGAGAAATGAAACTTAATTTGACCTTTTATCTTAGTTTAGATATTTATGCATTCAATATTGATTAATAAATAAGATTAATCAAAATGCAGAAAAAAACACAAAAATAGAATCCACTCACGACAAGCACATGATAATGGAGTTTGACAATGCCTACATCTCTAGGTTTATTTATAATTTAAACTAATCCATTTCTTTTAAAAGTGAGTACATGACCAACCCTCATTATTATCAAATGGATACTCTAAGATTACACACAACTCAAACAACAAAGCTTTGAAAAGTCCTGGTAAACCCACAAATAGACCTTCCACCTTACTGTCACACGAATGCAATCTCATAATCCTATGGATTTTCACCAAGGGTCTCAAAAATGGACTTTTAAAATAGTCTTACAAAAATTATCATAGTCATTTCAACATATCACTAAAATTATCTTGGAGTCTAGGATAAATCCCTAGTTTCCACTAAGAAGTGAAAATCTTTCCAAGTACCTCAAACCTTAGGATTTCTCAAACTGGTCTATTATGGCCTATACACAGTCTGCTCTATTAATCACTTTAAGGAATTAAAAAGTGCATCAAAATAGCTCAAATACAAACACTAAGTATATGGTTGGAATAATTTATTTATCTTGATCTTGGATCTTGGCTCTCAACTTTTCAACTCTAGCTCTCAGATCTTCAGCTCTAGCTTTTGACTCTTTGACTCTGGCTCTCAGCTTTGGATCTTGACTCTTCGACTCTGGGCTCTTTAGCTTTAGCTCTTCATCTCTCAGCTCTTGCTCTCATCTCTCAACTCTTTAGCTTTTTGACTATGGAAGTGAGATATTTGAAACTTTTGAATGAAATTAATTGAATCTTTGACACCTTTATATACTTGTTATGGGTCCACCTTTTTTGATTGGCATGATTATCCATAATCTTTTTAAATAAATTTCATAATTATCCCATACCTAATTTTTATGGAATTTTAAATTATCTGTCACATTCAAAAATATGGGGTGATAATTATTCCAGAATACGTGATGGAATATGTTTATCCCCAAATATTAAATACTTGGATCAAACCATATTGCCACATCAATTTATTGCCACATCATCAAGTTTGACCATAACTTTCACTGGTCATAACTTTTGCATACAAACTTTATTTTCCCAATCATAAAATGTTCCAATTTTTTTATGATGAGATCTACATCATGGAAATAGCTTTATACTATTCTATGATGGTCAATTTTTCCAATTGACCATATTTGACCACCTGTTGACTAGCTTTGACTAAAACATTGATTAGCTACATAAGGAGCATACGAGCTTTATTTTCAAAGTTACACATACCATTGAAAATATCTTGATAAGATATTCATAATGGTGTGGGCTTCAATATAATATGGGACCTTTTTTAATTTGATCTCTAGATCAATCCTCCCTACTAATAACACTTTTAGTCCACCAAAAGTTTGTACCCAACTTGATCCTCTAAAATTCCAGTCGGTTCTAAAGAATTTTGATGAGTATTTATCAGTCTACTCAAGTTCTATAGATCCACATTTAATGCTTAAAATAATAAATTGATCACATCTTCCACATACCTTCTGCTACTGCATGAACAACAATAGTTGTTACATAGAACTAAGATGCAATGACTTCCTCTATTGCACAATTTCACAAGAGCCTCTACACAGATAAGCCTAGTGACCTCCTTTGTTGCTACTAAATGGGCCTCTGCAACATATCAAGTATAGAAACCAAATCATATCATAGCGATAATAATGGAAAAATATGATTCATGACTCAAAACTGTAAAAAGCCTAAAACAAGGCATGAGTTATACTAAATCCTGCAACTACCAATAAGGTTAGCAATATATCAAACTATCTGTCCACTATCACATCCTGTAAATGATGAACTATTAAATACTAAAACAATCACCAAGGCAACATTAAGACAAATTTGTTAATGTAAACAAAATACAATATTGGTTATGACCATGATGTAATACATTACCTCAATGAGTTTTATCATGCATCCAATCACACACATAGATGCATCCCAAAATATCAATTATTTTGAAATAATTATTGTAGAAAAACTAAATCATACCAAACAATCTGTAGAAATGCTATCAAATCTCCCAAGCTGATCAGTGAGTTGAATTCCTAAACAATTCAACAAGAAACTCATAAAGCTAACACTAGAGATTCCAAAAATAGATCTTTACAAAACATAAGTGTGAGAATTAAAAATTTCAAACAATGAACCTATCTCAAAGTGTTCCCATCATAGTAGCTGTAAAATGCATAGCATGGGTAAATGTCCTTTATCAATAAGAATCCCAAAATTGCTTTGCAACATAAATGAATTATCAATCCATTAATCATGATAACATGAAATAAAGAAACTATTTACTAATCCTCTTTATTAGATCTCTTTTTTAGGGTGTTTAATTTCCTTAGTGGATTGACTATCATCTGCATGGCTTGATTGAACAAAAAATTCATTAATTACCTTATCAATAGGTTTATAAACCATCTTCTTCTTACCATTACCAGGATGGTGGGATGGTTCAAGTTTTCGACACTTCTCAACCTAATGACCACTGATGTGACAATGAGTGAAAACATCCCTCTTCTTAGGTGAGGTCACCCTTCTACCATTTCTCACTTTGATAGTATGAGAATGGTCTTTAGCACTTGCAAGTTGCTTCAACAAAGCTTGTCCTTTCTAACAATATGCGACACAATGGTTATTCAATCCACAAAACATACAAGGAAAAGAATGAAACATCTTCTAAATATTGAAACCAATTTTTTTAAATGGCAAAATTGATTCAAAATTTTTGGAATTCACATTCCTATTATTGCCTTTTCTAGTGTAAGAATGAGGAGGTGGAATCTCAATACCTCTTTTACTTGATTTATTACACAACTCATTATTCCTTTGCAAGGAGAAATTATGGTCTACTAGTGGCCTTGGATCTTGGCTATCTAAAGCTTGTCCTCTTTTAGCAATGGATGAACTCTCTCTAACATCCACTTTCTCACTATCTTAACCCAATATTACATAGTGATATATATACTCTATCTGTATTGGGTTAGTAATACCTTGGCCATTCTTTCCAAGGCCTCTTTCATCAAATCCCATTTTCAATAACAGTTTAGATCCAATGCCTTTAGTGTGTTTCTTAAAACTACCAAAAAAAACATTTAAAACATCTAACATTGAAGGGAAGGAATTACCAGATGAATAACTTATAATACACTCATTAGTCATTGTGCCTGTATCTATAATAGAAGGCAATTGATGAAGACAATGTTTCTCGTCATCCTGCATCTATACCAAGAGCTCATCCTTGGCTTGTAGTTATAATTTTAAGTGGGAAATATCCTATTTTAAAGAGTAAAAATGAACTCTCAAGAAATAATTGTCTTCTTGGATCTATCGATTAATTACTGCAAGCTCATTAAGCCTCTCTCTTTTCAAGGCTTTACCTATGGCTTCCTTTTCTTTATAAACAACCTAATTCCACAAATTGCTACTAGAATATTAACAGGTCCAACTAGTCTATAATAATAATAATAAAAACCAACTGATGTCAATCCAAATAATCAAAATCTAACCCAACATACTAACTACCCTGATACCAAACTTGATCTATAAACTGACACTTATTTCCATGCAAAAAAAATACCTTAGATCCTTTACTAAAATCACATAATTTCTTGAAACATTCATGAAAATGAAACTAAATTTAACCTTTTAAATTATTTTATCTATTTATGAATTAAATAGTGATTAATAAAAAAAATTAATCAAAATGAAAAAATAGAATCCACTCACAACAAGCACGTGATAATAGAGTTTGGCAATGTATATGTCTCTAGGTTTACTTATAGTACAAAATGATCTATTTCCTTGAAAAGTGAGTATATAGCCAACCATCATGATTTTCAAATGGATACTCTAATATAACATATAAATAAAATAATAAATATTTATAAATTCTTGGTAAACCCATGAATAGACCTTTCATCTTACTGTCACTTGAATGCAATCTCACAATTCTGTGGATTTTTTCCAAAGGTCTCGAAAGTGGAATTTTAAAATGGTCTTACAAAAATCATCACAAAGATTTTAACATACTATTGAAATTATATTGGAGTGTAGGATAAATTCCTATTTTCTATCAAGAAGTGAAAATCTCTCCAAGTCCCTCAAAACTTGGGATTTTACAAACGGATCTATTATGGTCTATACAAAGTCTGCTCTATTATTCACTTTGAGGCATTAAAAAGTGCATCAAAATACCTCAAATGTAAAAACTTAGTATATGTCTAAAATAATTTCTTGATTTTTTTCTCAGATCTTAGCTCTTGGATTTTTGGCTTTGGCTCTCAAATTTTTATCTTTGGTTTTTGACTCTTTAGCTCTGGCTCTCAGCTCTTCAACTGTTGGCTCTTAGAATCTGGCTCTTTGGCTCTCAGCTCTAGGATCTTAGACATTTGGATTTTAGGCTATGGAAATGAGATATTTGAAACTTTTGAAAGAAATAAATTGAACCTTTGAACCCTTTGTATACTTGTTATGGGACCACTTTTTCTGATTGGGATGATTATCCATAATCTTTTTTAATAAATTACATAATTATCCCATACCCAATTTTTATGGGATTTCAAAATATCCATCACATTTAAAAATAATGGGGTGATAATTCCCCAAAATAAGATGGAATTTGTTTCTCCCCAAATATTAAAGTCTTGTGTCAAACCATATTGCTATGTCACTTTATTGCCACATCATCAAGTTTGACCATAACTTTGACTGGTCATAACTTTTGCATACAGACTTTATTTTTCAAACCATAAAATGTTACACTAAGATTATGATGAGCTCTAAATTATGGAACTCGATTTGAAATATTCCATGATGGTAAATTTTTTTAATTGACCATATTTGACCACCTATTACCTAGGTTTGATTGGCTACATAAGGAGCATACAAGCTCTATTTTCAAAGTTCTACATACTGTCAAAAAGTGATTGATAGGATTTTCATAATGGTGTGGGATTCGATCTAATCTAGAACATTTTATAAATTTAACTCTAGATCAACAAGTACCTAAATTTTTTAAGAGACCTTATGATTGAAATTACATGCTTCTCAACAAAAGAGTAGATTCTTTCATATTATTCTAAGCCTTAATTGAAGAAGGCTATTGGTTTCTCTAAAGTCTCTTTACTCTACTACATGAAGATACCTAAAATTGTGTCAATGGTAGCAAAGGTTTATAAGGATAAATCCTTTATGAAATTAGGATTCAGGAGTGTGGGATCACTAGTTATATCTTTCTAGATCTCAATAAAACTTCTTATTCCTTTCCACTAGTTGAAACTATGACCCTTCTTTAGCATCGATGTGAGTGGCCTAGCTAAGGTAGAAAAATTTAAAATGTATCTTCTTATCAAATCGATCTTTCCTAAGAATATTTTAAAGTCTTTCTTGTATTTAGGTAAGGAAAGTGCAATAATTAAGTCTATCCTATTAGGATCTATGTTTGTACCATGTTTTGAAGTTACATGTCGAAGATGTTTACCTTGCTAAATAGAGAAAACACACTTTTTTGGATTCAAAGACATCCTAAATTGTTTGTACCTTTCAAACACTTTTTTGAGGTGAATTATATGCTCATTTGCATTGTTAAAGAGTATTATTATTTTAACGAAATAAACAAGAATAAATTTGATAAGGAGACCCTAAAATTCCATATCCATGGCTTTTTAAAAATTTGCTCAAGCATTGGACAAACCATATGGCATCTTTTTGAATGCAAATATCCCCCACTTTATGGTGAAGGCTATTTTGAACTGGTCTTCTTCTTTGACCAAAAATTGGTTATAACCACTATAGTCATTCAACAAGGAGAACCATTTTGAATTAGTAAATAGTTGTAGTATTTGTTTACATTAATGTTAATGGATAGTGGTCTTTAAGAGAGGCCTTGTTCAAATTATGAAAGTCAACACATAGTCATATTTCACCATTATATTTTTGTACTAGAATAAGGTTTCCCACCCAAGTTGAGTGCTTAATTGGAAATATTATAGCTGACTCAATGAGCTTAAGTAGCTTATCTCTCATCAAAGGTTCAATCTTCAGGTTAATAGGCCTTTATCTTTGTTTGACTAGCCTAGTCTCATCCTCTAGCTCAATGGTATGTTGGGCTAGACTTAGATCAAATCTTTTAATGTCATTGTACTACCATGCAAAGACATTTGAAAAACTTGAACATAACTCAATAAAAGTTTCCTTCTCTGAAGATGTACAAACTTTACCCAACATTAAACTCTTACAAGTTGTAATATCCACATTTTTATAATGTTCTTCTTTGGTTGATAGATAAAAATTTGCTTTTATCAATTAATCATATATGTTGAATATGTTTTCAAGGGTGACCAACCTTTTAGGAAACTTATTTTTCTTCAATTGCATAATCTAATCACCATACTGCTACAAATAATTGTCTTGGTTCTTTGAGGTGAATTCAACTTCCTTTTGTAAGAAACTAACAATTTAACTATCATCTTCAAATACTTTCCAATTGTCATGGTTGTCTTGGATAGAAGGCCTTACAACTACCTTGATGTGTGATTGGACTTTTTCATTCTTTATATCATCTAGGATACTGAATTGTGTTCTAATGGAAGACATCATGTCCACATGCTTGTATTTATTTTATAATATGGCCTAAATATTTAAATATTGAAAGTATTTAAGTTCCATAATCTATGATTATATAACCTAAGAAATGGGTTCTTGCATATATTAATTCCTCTTACTTGGTGAACTACTAGTTCACTATCACCAAAGACTTGTAAGGTACTGACCTTCATCTTCAAAAACATTAGAGAAGATAAGTACCTCTAATTGGTTATATAAATTAACATCATCCCATTCTTTAGTATCATGTTTGGTTTTAGACCCATCAAAATATTGTTACCACAGGCCATTACTAGACTCATCATCCTTCATTAATACTAGAATTAGTGTGTCATTTGCATAAAGACAATAGACTCAAAGTCCTTATTATTCAATTAAATTTTATGGATAATGATAATCAAAATTAGAGACCTATTCATCAAGGGAAATATTTGGAACTCCATCTAAAAGTGATTCAGTTTACACCTCACTATTTTCTAGTACCTTATCTAAGATAACACAATTAGTGTTTACTATACTTGGCATATATGGCTCCAAAAAAAATATTGAAATAGGTTTAGAATGTAATTTTAAATAGGTCCAATCAGCTAACAAATACCCTCCAATCTTTGAGGTAAAGTCTCTTGATAGACACATGGTAAAATAGGGAGGCAAGTCCACTACTAATACATCTTGTTGAATGGTAACATTGGGGAAACATGTATTATCATCTTTAGATTATTGATTAACCTACTATCTTTGTTGGTGATCCATCCAAATGTAATACTCTTTTTGTATTTGATTGATAAACAAGACCAAGCTTGTCTGTAATTTGTTTTGGCATGACAGTGCTACTAGCTCTACTATCTACCATATAATTATGGACTAAACAGTCACCTATTATCAAATATAGATAAAAGTGAGGGGTTTTATTTGATTTTACATTGGTTTTATCCACCTTTGTTAGTTTATGTAACTTTTAATTAGGTTAATTAATTTGTTGGTCTCAATTAGCCAATACAACTCTTTGTTTCCCAATTGGTTCTTGAGATACCTTAAGAGCTAAAAGATCTTGAATAAGCATGTTATTTTTCATTGGAATGGAAAGGGAATTCCACATAATAATTCTAAAATTTGATTTTTTTCATTTGATATATTATGTTGAATGATGTTCCACTAGCCTTTGGCTATAACTATTGAAGCCTTGGTTGTTATCAAGTTAGAGGAATTTGGGGAACTTTCACTGCCTCTGTATTCTGATTATTCTGAGTTATATGAGAAGTAGGTTGATCCTTAACGCTTTTGGAGATAATGTTAGGAACAATATAAGTATTACTCACATCTTTATTTTCTTCAACTACTCTTATTTTATTTCTATTTAGATCTACAACTTGACCACTTGTGTTGTTAGTTTCACCAACTTGATTAAATACAATATGATCATCTAATTGCTAATTCACATTGATATCATTAGGTTATCGTTTAACTTTTTGATCCTTTCCTTGGGATTCCATATTCATATAATAATACTGACCACTTTGAAAATAAAACTCTTCTTGTGTAATTTGTGTCATAGTAATATCATGTGATACCAAATCTTGCTTTTTGATGTCATTTGGATTAAATGGATGCCAACTTGGATCTTGAATCAAGATATTTTGAGGGACACCAGATTTTGAAGTAGAAGGTACCTTAGGATCAAGGGATGCATATGAATTAGTTTGGGATATGGGTCCTTGAGTTTGGTAAGGTTTCCTACTGTCCTTGAAACCTTGATAAAGAGGTCTCTGATTATTGAAGGACTGATAAGTAATCTATTTTTACTATTGATAAAGTATACCTTGATACTATTGTCACTTGAGTTGAAAAATCTCATTTCCAAAAGCTTGTATCATATTTTATAGATCTCTGATCTAACTAGATTAATTAGAAGGGGATACAACTCAGGATTTTAGAGATGGAATGGCAGCTATAGATAGAATCTACAGAACTTGAGGAGGTGGAATAGGTTTTAATTCTATGAATATAGCATAAAAGGTCTTGGGGTAAGATTACCACCTTGTATCAAGATATTTTTTTCTTTTATTACAAGTTTATAGGCATTTGGAAAAGTATTACCACCCATATATTGTATCATGACACTAATATCAAAATTGGGGGCCTTCAAATAATATAAAAATGCATAATCTAGAGATGGTCTAACCAATATAGAGATCCTAGTCCATGTCTTTTAAAATATGAGTTTAAAATTAGACATGGTTTCATGGAGGTACCTTTGTATGATAGTCTTGTTCAACCAATGATAGGTGATCAAATTTATCTTCAAATTGCCTAATTAAGGCTGCACCTAACTCATCTCAAGTAGTAATAGAGGTCAAATGAAGATTTATATACCATTTTAATGCTTTTACTTTGAATTAAGAAATAAGTAGTCTGATAGCCATGTTATCTTGAGTAACATTATGAATAGAACATAGGTTGGCAACATCTTGAATATGCTCAATGGCAATAGTTTTATCCCATTCTATTGAGAAGAAAGGGATACTCTTTAAGGTAAACACTCAGATGTCATCATATTGGGTGAAATTAAAGGGACTAAATGAAAACTTGATTCCTAATAGCCATTGGGGTAAAAGGGATTTGATTTATGGGGATAATAGCTTGGACTAAAACAATAAGATAATCAAGAGGCAATAAATTATTTTTAGGATAAGGTCTTATACTATTGAATATTGATATTTCATAAGAAGTAGAAGGAAATTAAATTGGTTCAAAAGGAGTACATTTACTTGATGATCTTTTAGTAATATTTGGCATGAAAATACTATCTGAAAGATACTATGAACCCTCCAATTTAAAGGATCTTCAATTTTTGATGATGGTAGATGTCTCCTCCTTTTGAATTTTTTTCTTCTCAATCTTAAAAATTTAATTATGCCAAAGAAACATGGTCCCACCAAGAATGACAAAACTATTGGTGTTCTAAAATTCACCCTTGTTGAGCAACGAGATTATTTAGATCTTTTTACTCAAATCTAGTCTAACATGGGACTGATCCTAGGTTGTGGGTGTCCTAATAATGGATCAGACCTTTGAAGAAGCTTGACTTCCTTCTGGGTCTATCACCTTAATTAGACCTAATTTAATACTTGCTTGGAAAAGAGATAAAGAGATACAACAATATATGAAAGCAATAAAAATGGGGTGATGCATCAGTAATTCAAACCCTCATATTTTGCACAAGACACACTATGAGACACATACAAGATTAAATAATACTAGTCTTATAGATTATTTCATATTAAGGCATGAATAAATTATCAAACTAGCATTAGAGGGTAGATATCCACTTTCAAGCTAACACCAAATTATAAATTGCACTTATAATGACCTATGAGAACTACCAAGCACTTTATGAAGGTGAAAAAAACATAGACATAGATAAGGAACATACATTCACTTAACCATAGTGCATGAATTCATAGAATACCCATCAATCTAGCTTACAAAATGATGGAACTTAGTCTATATTACATCAAAAGGTATTATTGTACAAATTTTGGCATAGCCAGAGCAAGCTAAAATGCATAAGATTCTTTTCTAAAAGTGACAAAGATAATTTTAGTAAAATTTTTAGAGAGTCAAAATGTTGTAGAATATGGAACCTATATATAAAAGGGAAGATAAAGAGGGAACTGTGATGTATTAGCACAAGTTTGAGGATGTTGACTCAAGACCTTATCAAAAAGGAATAAATTCTATAAAAGAATTGAATGCCCATTGTTCTTATCCAACCACCAGGTCTTATTCTTATAACTCCATGCCATTATCTATCTAATCTACTGATGAGGACCATTTATTAGAATTTAACATAATTATGCCACATCTACTTTGGGTGGCCATATGTACCTACTTATAAAAAATGTGACCATGATGATAGTTGAGACACCTCTCCATGATCATGTTTACATTTTTATTTTCTTAAATATTTAATGAAGGCCTATTATAGGTAAAAACCAATCAAATTATTCATTTTAACATAGTCACAATATCCATGAAAACCTAAAAATTGCTTGATCCTAGTTCACAATCACTAGTGCATATTTGATCTCTATATTAGGCCATAAGATACATATTCTACATCTAAAACCTATGATAACTAATAATTTATTGTATACAAGGATTCTCCATCTAAAATATAGCAAAAAATAGTCATGGAGCAAACCATGTGGGCTATAACATGTCGAACCAAAAGTCCATATTTAGCTTTAATGGCATCCCTTTATGTTCTTTATACCTAACTACATGGCTATGTTCATTATTTGGTATTTTATCAAGATATAATTGTGGAATGATGATCTTACAAGACCTTATTTACCTTGGTAAAAAAATGCTCATTTGGTTTGACCTTGTCTATCGAATATTACTTGGAACAATCAAATTATTCTAATCTATCTTAATTCCCATTGGCCTCATATATACTTGATAACTCATTAAATTTACTCACACTTTTAGATCAAAGTGTAAAAATGAACATGGTCCATTGATTTCCTACCTTGAAGATGCTTTGGCATGTTGACTTGGTCATGCACCATTAGATCTAGATGTACGAGCCTTTGATTTACCTAGGGATGCTTTCTTATTAATTTCTATGTACCATTGGATATTACTAAGAATGATCATTTATCTAGTTCAGACCCACCTTCTTGTCAGTTATTACACATTATTAGATTCAAATTTGTGAATTCACACCATCAGATCTTCTCCAACTTGTAATTATTTAAAGCTTTTAACCAAGGGACCTTTTCCTTATTGGACCCAAGCATGAACCATTATATCTCATGTGTTAGTATGTGATCTCATGTGGACCATTATATATTGATCAACTTTAAATATTTTAATAATATTTTGAATGCAAATGGTAACTTTATGGATCTTAAACTTGACACTTATGTGGATGTCTCATTTTGTAAGCCTATCTTTAAACACTTAGATCTTGAGGTATAAAGCTAATGTGGATATGAAATTTATAGAGTATGTTCGTAACTTAAGTAAATTCATTATACTATAACTATTTATCTCATGAGAGATTTTAAGTTGTATTTATTAAATAAAAAAGTGAGTTGTTTAGTTCCTTTATTGGATGACATCCTAGTGATGATCTGGTTATTTAAACTTGCACAATCTATATTTTGCTCAATACTTCAAGGATATGATAATATTCTAAGGCTTGTACAACTTGGTTCATGATCTTGAATGCCTTATACACCATGAAATCTATTTTAACCCTTCATCTGTAATTGTAGACCTATCCCTTGAAAATCAATTAGATCACACTTTAAGCTTACTTTAAAGTGTTTCAAAATATTTTCAAAATCTATATGATCTCCACTTGAATTTTGTGTACTCCATGTGGCATTGGGTCACTCTTCAATTAGGATCCTACTCATCTTCTAAACTTTTGGACTAGGGACATTCTGGTATGTAGACCAAATCTAGTCAACAATAACCATGCATGAAAATCACATCTTAATGGTTTTTAAATTTTCTTGGATGAAATCGCTACAATTAAAATCTATGATGAATTTTTTTAAAATTCTTTATTTTATTTTCCATGGTGGTCCCCAACCCATAATTGATACATTAAAAATAAAGAAAAATAAATAAAATTAAATAATAAAAATTAAATTTACAAAAAAAATAATGTTTGGGTAATTCAATAAATTTCAACTAGGGTTATGGATGTCTAGATTGAATTAAAAGGTCTTGGGTTGGATAAGAGGCATCTCCATTAGGGATATGGATACATGGATGATAATATAAATGTATAGGCAAGCATTATCAAGGTGTAATTCACTTTCCCAATGGTCGATGTTATAGTAGGTAGTCTTTTCAAGCTCCAAAAAGTGGTAAATTAACTAATTGTAATGAACTAGGTTAATAAGAATATCAAATTTAATAAATTATCCATTCCCTTTTCTTCCTCTCTCAAATCCATTAATTTTCTATGCACGGTCTTGGCCAAATATTTTACGTTAATAGACACATTTATCTAGTTTCAAAATACTTATAATTATTTTCCAGTAGAGTCATCAATTGTTTTTACTTACGCATCACACTCTAATTGCTTAGAAATCATGATACCCATAATTATTTTTCTCATATTTCAATTTTTATCATGGGCCACTTCATCTTAACTCTCTCAATTCACTATTAGTAGTTGTCTCAGTTTGTTTTCCAAACTAGCTCAAAAAACTTACTATGTTACAATGACCAGGTCCATGTGAGAAAATTTCATAAAACATAATGTAAAATGGAATCTTGATGCCTTATTTTGCCTTGGAATAATATTTTCAAAAGATCATGATTAAGACTATTATATATTTCATTTTTATTTCAATTATAATTGGGCTTCAAAATCCCAATTAGGTCTTTCGATGTTTAAGTTGATGTTTGCTTTGTTATTTATATTTTATAACTCCATTAGGTCAGTCTTGGGAATATTTCATAGTCTTAACAGGTAACTAGGGTTTAAATCCTAATTAGATATATGGGGTTCTAATTTGCATGCTCTTTTTTTAATATGATAATTTTACAGGTTTGGTTGTTTCATTCATCAGACTTATTCCCATAAAAATAATAATGGATTTTTACCCAACTAGGTTGGGATCTTAGAATCTTGGGTTCTACAATGTTGATCAGGCCATTAAACCTAATTATGTATGTGGGGACCTAAGTTCCCTAGTTTAGCTGTAGTCAAGGGTTAATTCCTCAAATAGGTGTTTAGGTTCTTTCATTGAATTAAATGGATAAGTTGATGTCACAAACTATTCATGTTACATTTATAGTACCCTTGAGGATATGAGTGTGGTTCACTTTATAGTTTTAATTTTTATGATCAAAATTAAAGCAATCCAAAATTGTAACACAATGAATAATGAACACAACAAGATAAATCTGATTTACTCTTTAGAAGTCTGCTCTATCTTATAAATTATACTTGTGACTAAATATATCTCTATCTTGAGCAATGAGGAATCATTATATATACAAGTGAGAGGAAAGAGTAACATCTCTTCAATCTCCCTATTGGCAAAGAGACACATCACTTCAATCTCCTTGTCAGCCTCCACCAAAAGTCGAAGACGTTGGGCTGGAAGTGGGAGCCTGAAGTTGATCCTCCAACATCAACACTCCCTCTTAGCTAGGGAGGATACTTCTAGGTACATAAGACATATCACCTCATTGTGATGTCAACCACAATGGATGGCATCCATCATGGCTCTCTTAGAGTGTGGAATCAAGGGATTTGACCTCAAACTTCTCTCACAGAGAAGAACTCGTTATCAAGGGATTTCACATCAAACTTATCTCATAGAGAAGACCTCGTTATCAATGGATTTCACCTCAAACTTATCTCATCGAGAAGAACTCATTATCAAGTGATTTCACCTCAAACTTCTCTCACAGAGTAGAACTCATTATCAAGGGATTTCACCTCAAACTTCTCTCACAGAGAAGAACTCATTATCAAGGGATTTCACCTTAAACTTATCTCATAGAGAAGAACTCATTATCAAGGGATTTTACCTCAAACTTCTCTCACAGAGAAGAACTTGTTATCAAGGGATTACTGATACTGAGACTCTTTCTCAGTTAAGGCTATATTCTCCACTATACCAAGATTATCTCAAATGTACACAAACTTTAACCTAGAGAGAGGCTTGGTGAGAATGTCTGTCGTCTGCTCATCAGTGTTGATATACCTCAACGCAATAGCTTCCTCAATACCATATCTCTGATATAATGGTATTTGATCTCAGCATGCTTGGTTCTATCATGAAACACTAGATTGAAAAAAATCTTCACACAGCTCTAGTTATCATAATGAATGATTGTAGGCTCCATTGATTATTCAAAAAATTCTACAAGGAGCTTACAAAGCCATACTACTTCCTAAGCTGCCATACAAGCTATAATATAATCTACCTCTACTGTACTCAATGCTACAGATGACTATTTCCTGTTGCACTAGGAAATCATAGCAAATCCCAAACTGAAGCAACATCTAGAAGTGCTCTTCCAATCAGACACATCTTGCCCAATCAAAATTAGTATATCCATGAAGTTTCAAGTTTACACTATAAGAATATATTACTCAATATCCAACTGTGCCATGCAAGTATCTTAGGATATGCTTCACTACAACTAGATGTATTTGCCTTGGTTCACACATGAACTGACTAAGTGCACTCACTGTATAGTAAATATCTAGTCTAGTATTAACTAGATACATCAATGAACCAATCATTTGTCTATATATGCTAGGATCCACCGAATCTGAACTAGCTACAACCTCTTTTAACTTCAACAAATTTGACTCCATCAGTGTAGACATTGATTTACAATTTATCATACCAAATCTCTTCAATATGTCAATAGAATACTTCCCTTGACTTAGAATGATCTCATTTGGTTTCTACCATACTTATAAACCAAGGAAGTAATGTAAGAGATCAAGATTCTTCATTTCAAAATTTGAAGCTAACTCCTTCTAACATTTGAAAATGAGGTGATCTTCTCTAGTAATAAGAATATCATCAACATAGAGAACCAATATTAATGCTTTGCCATCTATTAGCTTTAAGTATAGGTTCGAATCAACATCATTCTTGGAGAAATCCAAGCTCATCAAGTATCGATCAATTCTTTCATACCAAGCACGAGGGTCCTGCTTGAGGCCATACAAAGCCTTCTTTAGCTTGCAAACATGAGACTCCTTCCCATGAACCTCAAAACCATCAGGTTGCTCAATATATACCTCTTCCTCGATTACAGCATTTAGAAATGTTGTCTTCACGTCCATTTGGTGTAATTTCCATCCTTTAAATGCTGCAATAACAATGATGGTTCTGACGGATGTATAATGAGCATCTGGAGTAAAGGTTTCCTCATAATCTACTCCCTCTTTCTAAGAGAATCCTCTAGCCACAAACCTAGCCTTGTACTTCTCAATGCTTCCATCAGCTACATGCTTGATCTTCAAGAGCCACTTAGAAGAAACAACAAATTTTCCTTCATGTCTAGGTAGGATATCCCAAACATCATTATTGAGGATGGATTGATACTCTTCATCCATAACATCTCTTCATACATGTTGACTAGTAGCTTCCTTAAAACTAGAAGGCTCAGACTCAATAATTTGACTCATTAATAACACATAATATGAGAACTTATGAGGTCTCTTGCTTTCTCTAAGAGATCTTCAGGGAGATATATATTTTCCTACCTCTTGCATGTTTTCTTGAGTCTACCAAGGCCTTTTTCATACTATAACAATGTCACTATGTCCATCATTTGGTTCTAAAGGCTTAACTGGAACATCATCTTATTTTGAATCAAAAAACTCCCTTTGAATCTCAGGAGTATGGTCAACTTCCATATCCTAAGAAGACTCTTGGTCTTCATTATCTATCTCCATATGAATGCTCTTAGATCTTTTGAATGCAACATCCTCTTTAAATGTAACATCCATACTGATCTCAATCCACATCTAACCTAGAATGTAAATTCTATAGGCTTTTGAAGTTTCACTATAGCCTACAAATATTCCTTTCTTTCGAGAAGGATTCAACTTAGTCCTTTTATATTTTGGTATGTGAAAATACACTGGACAACCAAAGATCCTCAATTTACTTACTTCTAGCTTCACCCCTATGAAAGCTTCTTTGGGAGTCATGTTCTCTAAAATGCAGTGAGGGCTTCTATTCTAGACATAAATAGCTATCTTAGATGCTTTAGCCCAAAGGAAGATTTGTAGATCTTGGTCATGAATCATAGCTTTGGCAGCTTCTACAATAGATTTGTTCTTCCTTTCTACAACAAAATTCTTTTGAGGGTTATAAGGAACATAGAACTCCCTCTTAATCCTTGTTTCAATGCAAAATTTATAGAATTCATTAGAGGTGTACTCCCCTCTTTTGATGGATCACAAAAATTTGATCCTCTTCCCATATAAGTTCTCTATTTAAGCTTTAAACTCTTTGAACCTCTTAAGTACTTCTTTAGATTCTTTGTATTTCAAGAAATAAATCCATGTCTTTCTATAGTGGTCATCAATAAAAATAATGTAATACAAGAAACCACTCAAAGAGGCAACAAACATTAGACCACATAAATCAGAATGAATGAGAACTAGAATATATTTAGATCTAATTTCTCTACTATAAAATGGTCTTTTAGTATTCTTACCCATGGCACAACCTTTGTAGGTACCTTCATGCTCCTGGTTGAATTTTGGAATACCCTTGACCATCTTCTCCATGATAGGTAGAGTTCAAAAGTGTAGGTGAGCTAATCTTCTATGCCAAAGATCACACAAGCTTGAAGAATCATGTATTAATGCCTAAAGTGGACAAGTGGTTAGCCTATAGAGGCTCTCATGTCTAACTCCAATTATTTGAGCAGTTTTGAAGTTGAAATTCTTCATCCACACATGAACATTGCCTTCAGAGAAGGCAACTTGATAACCCTTGTCTTCTAAGGATGAAATGGAAACCAAATTTTGTTTGATCCCTGGAACATAGAGAACATCACTTAACCTTAGAGTAATGCCAAATTTTATGTGGAAAGTAGAGATTCCAATCCCTTTCACTAAATAGGTAGCATCATCTCCAATGATAAATTGTTCATTAGAATTTCTCTCCATCAAGTTTGATAAATGCTTCTTAAAACCAGTGATTTGTTGAGATGCACCACTATCAATTAGCCAAGTGTTGGGGTCGGTAGATACATTGCTTGATAATGCCAAATGGAACAAATATTCACATGTTTCCTTTTGAGGAGAGGCATCATCAACATCTAAAATGGTAGATTGTTGCTTAGGCCTCGAGGGAATATGTTTGGTAAGGTGAACATACTTGTCAAACCTAAAGCATTGGATTTTGGAGAGGTCCCTTTTCTTCTTGAAAGCAAGAGCACCATCAGTTCCATTATCTATGTTCATCTTTAAAAATCCTTTCTTCTCATTCTTGATTTTCTTCTTAAATGATTGAGATGCAAGGACATGAATGTCTTCATTGGTAGAGCTTTGACCAATTCCTCTAGCGACTAATCTAGACTCTTCTTGAATGCAATCTACCCTGAATCGATCAAACTTGGGAAGTTTCGATCTTGCACTGATTCCTTGAATGTAGGATTCCCATGATGAAGGAAGGCCATTGAGATAAAGCATGGTCAAGTCTTTATCATCAACTACATGACCAATTGTAGAGAGCTGATTTCTTAATTCCAAAATCTTCAAAATGTAAGCAATAACTATTTCTCCTTTCATCAATTTCACATGATGTAGTTGTTGCTTCAGTGTAAGAGCCTAGCTGGTGTTGTTGATTTTGTACATCTCCTCTAAGGTTTTAAGCATGTCCCTTACCATCTTCAACTTGGAGACAATCAGAACAATATGATCTTTAATGGAGTCAAGCAATATCTTCTTCACCTTGATGTCTTTCCTTTTACACTGCAACTTCTCTTATTCCTCCAATGGTTCATGAAATTTGGTTTGCACAAACTTAGCCAAGTCATTTTCTTCCAAGGTGATCATGAATCTAAACCTCCATGATGTGAAGTTAGATGCTCCTTCGAGTCTATCCTCAATTTTAAGACTATTCACCATCTTGACTAAAATAGGGATAGACAAGAGATATAAAGAACAATAGAGAGTATTGCTACAATGACAAGTTTGATCATGATCTTCTTCAAACCCACTCTAATACCATGTTAATTTTTATGATCAGAATTAAAGCAATCAAAAATTGCAACACAATTAATAATGAACACAACAAGATAAATTTGATTTACTCTTTATAAGTCTACTATGTCTTATAAATTATACTTCTCACTGAATATATCTCTATCTTGAACAATGAGGAATCATTATATTTACAAGTGAGAGGAAAGAGACACATCTCTTCAATCTCCCTGTTGGTAAAGAGACACATCACTTCAATCTCCTTGTTCGCCTCCACCAAAAGTCCAAGATGTTGGGCTAGAAGTGGGAGCCTGAAGCTGTTCCTCCAACATCAACATATAGTTGGATTTTTTCTATGTTATTATAAAGCTTAAAATCCTTGTGGGTCACTTGATGAATATGATATGTTGTTAATTGTAATTATGGGAATATTGTTTAGTTATTATAAAGTTATTTTTATTGATAAAGATGTTCTAATAATTGTGAGTTCATGTTGAAAATGTTAATATTCAAATGTGTTGAAATTATTGGTTATGAATAGATTAGTAGCTAAGCCAATGTTTATATGGTTGTAGCATGCTTTAGAAAGTAGAATTTCATTTACTTAATAGTATAATTGTGACTATATTTTTATTTGTAGATTAGTATTTTCATTGTATGAATAGTTATGAAATCTTATTATGGTAAAAGGATATTATTACCATAGTGAATGATTGAGTCTACCTTGATAGGTTTGTACCATCTTAAATTGTTTTTTCTTTATTATAATTTTATTTTTGAATTGAATATAATTTGTTATAATCTAAGTTGGTATGTGAACAAGCTATAATATTTAACCTTGGCGGTTTAGTGTAGAATCATCATGGGGTATTCTACATTTTTGGAAGTCAATATGGTTGTAGCATACCTATCTAATGTTTATATTTGGTTATAGAATTTATTTATGTAAATAAAACCATATTATCATTATTATATTAATATTATTAATTATTACTTTAGAAAATAATGATATATTATCTTCATAGTGTATTACATACTTGTTACTTGGGTAAAATGTAAGGCCTTCACACTAAGATTTAATAATGTTAATCCCAAGTCTAGACCCTGATTGTGACTCCTTAAGTGAATTAACTTAGTAAAAATTGTTCTAATTAGTGTTTAATTACTTGATGGGGTATGTAAGAACATTCCAATGACTCTTTATCAAGGTTCACTTTAAGAGGCCATGACAGAAACCCCCTAGGTTTGTTTAGGAAAATCAAATTTACTCCATTGGCAAATCAAAGTGCACAAAGCATGTGGAAAATCATAGTTTCTTTTCCTTTTTTGTCATAATGCTAAATAGGAAGGGTCACATTCCACTCCTGAGCATCATTATGCTATCAAGTAACATTTATGCTACCTAACATCAAATCACTGTTGCACAAAAACATACTAGCCTGCAACACCATGTTGTCATGTGACACTATGTTATCATACAACACCATGCTATCACATGGCACTATGATATCACATGATACCATGCTATCCCATGGAACCATGTTGTCGCATGACACCAACGCTACCACCTAATGACATGGTACTATATGGGACCATATTGTCATAAAACACACTTTTGTCATGTGGCATGATGGTATTATGCAATACCATATTACCCTACATAATCTTGCTCTTATGTGGTGCCACGATACCATGTGGCACCATAATTATAGATGGTAATCTTTTATTTTTTGATGCTATATCACCATGTGGTAAACATTCTCCCACATGTCTGCACACTGTGCCCAGTTGTCAGTCCTTGGTGATGTGAACCAGTTGCTCTGGTTCCCTATCTTGCTTATAGATAATGATATATTAACCTCATTTAACACTTTTCTTAAACTTTTTATTTTCCTACTAACTTTAACCTCAACCTTCCTACTTCCAACTCAACCTACCTACTTCCACTTACTTGCTTCTAATGAATTTCACATCCATAGAAATATGGAGTCAACTAGGGGGATCCAAAATTATGTTTTCAAAAATCTATTGTGTCTGTATTTCCTCCACATATTGGATAAGCCCAAATCCTTTGTTGAGTATATATATCAATTCCAACTTAGTGGCCTAAGGTAGATGCCTCAATATGATATGTCTATAAATATAAACCTATTGTGATCTTTGGTTAGGTGTTTTAACCATAGTGAGAGCCATTTATACATCTAGTTTAATAACAAAATCATATCCTTTGGTACCTCTCCATTAGATATCCACAATTTAACGGGTCTTCCATTTTGTAATGAAATTCATGATAACACAATGGTTGTGTTATCAGATGATGATAAAAATTACTTAGAATCGATCTACAAAGTGTCCATTGACCCTAGTAAGTTTTGAATTTATTAATAAAATTGACATTTCTTAAATATACTTTAATCATTTATTATAAATAGTTTGGTATCCTAATTCAATTGCATAATTGATTTTTTTGTTTTCATTATAGCTATTCAAAATTGAAGGGGATCCCTATTGAAAATATCACCAATTCATTTATCAAATCTATTGTCTATTTTTTTAAGAAAGAATTGTTTTTCAGGGAAGACCATCAAACATTCCCTTTTAGGTTATTTAATATATTATTCATTCTCTCTTGGATTTTGTTTATTATTGGTACACCATTATTTCTAGTAATATTAGGGTTAAATTGAGTTTTACTTTCTTGAAGGACACTTGCACCATTTCCTCTTCTAACTACATTCTAGCCTTGTACTTTGAGGCCTTATCTAAAATCCATAATATTGTTATTCCCACTGCCCTTCATCCAAAAATGAATGCTAATTATTTTTCTCTAGAGGAACAAGAGGTAAGTTTAGTTTTTCCAAGACTCATTTATTTGCTTTATATATATTTCAAATTTTAACACTTTTTACCTATTATTTGTTATAGGTCAAAATGCATGTCTATGACAAGAAAACATGTTGCAAATAGAGGTCAGTGTGATCTAGAGGGCCTTGGCAATACATAGTCCACATAGTCTTCGTTTAATTCCTTTTAAATTATCAAATTCCCAAGAACTAATTATATTTCATCTCCACTTCTAGGTTCCCATAAATTTCCTTTAATAATTTTTTTTCTTTTTTTATTCAATGGAAAACAATAATATTCATATTTTTTTGTATTTTATTTTGCATTTGAATATTGTATCATTTCCATTGGGGATTATTCCACACAACACCATCAATGTTTTCCATTACAATTTTCTTCTTGATTTGAAGTTTGTTAGAATTTTCTAGTTAATTAACTGTATAAATTACTCATTTTGTAGCCACTTATAAAACCACCAATGTCTCTCCCAAAAGCATATTGAGATGAAAATATCCAACTCCCACAAGGATGCCAAGAGGGGAAGAGACAACTCTGGTAAGGACAATCAAAATGGATGATGCATTCACCCCAACAAGTAATAACATTAACAAATTTAATTTGAATTTGAATTGATTTTATGTTTTTGAATTTACTATTTTTGAATAAATAATTTTTGTAGTCCACCCAACATCTATTAGGAGACCTTAGAGTATGCCACCACCCCCACCACCCATCAAGATTTAGAGAAGAGGAAATAACATCTTTCTCCATGCGCGAAGTCAAGGAACATTGCAAATTTCCAAAATTTCTATATTGGTGTCCTTTCGAATGTAGAGGGTCTTACATGTTTGTATAAGATTGATTTGGATGAAGAGTTTTATGGCATTGAAATTGGACCCCCAATTTTTGGTGGATTTGATCCACATCAATTTATTCAATTCCTAATGTGGCTTCACAAGTTCCTCCTACAGCTCCATCTTCCCCAACTAGCTCTTCTCCACCCCACACTGATAATGTAAATGTCTCTGAGGATTCTCTCACTTATTTCTCATTCGATAATATAGTTTTAGAAAATTTTCTTATGAATTTTGAGGATGGTTTTATTATAAAATTTAATGATTTGAAACAATAGGAGATAAGGGCAAAAGAACTTATCAAAAAAATTAATGCCCATTATCACAACCACTCCCAAAGAGTGAATTTATTTTCTCTTGTTCAAAATGAACCCTCCAATATTAATACTTTGTTCCAAAAATATCAATATGGATTTATCTCTGTGGACAATGTTTATAATGATAGGATTTTAGATATTATGAGAAATAAGTTGGAAAATTTAAATGGAGAATCCCAAGGATATTCTAGTAAATGAGATAAATATATCAACCTTGTTACCATTTCACAAGCAAATGATGATAAAGTAGTGGTAATTTTTATTTATCTTTAACATGTATTTTGATTATTATAATACCTTTTTATGTGCTTCACACATCTATTATTTTTTGTTTGTAATAAAAATATAAAAATTTGAAGTAAGAAGCACATATTCTTAATGTGATTTTGAAATAACCCTGTAAAAGTATCTCCTTAGCAATTGCATTGAAGGAAAATTTGGTTCTATTAAATAAATAGAACAACACTTTGAAGAAAATAATTAAAGAGCATGGTATGGATCCAAGCATATTATTGAATCAAGAAATAGATGTGGATCCTACAATTATTTCAACATGAGATACAACAAATTAGGAGAGGGTTATTATTGTAAAAATGAATTTTATTGTAGAGGATCTTCAAAAGGAAGGAGTGATAATGGAGGATTCATAGGTAGGTCTAGATAGAGAGGTTTCCATGGGTGGAGATGTCAAACAACTAGTGGGTGGAGAGTCTCAACCACAAAAATGATGATGTCTTCTGAGTTTATATTGTTGAAAATGATAGTTTATATTGTTTAAAATAGTTTATATCATGTTTATTTGAAAAACACTTGATTTATTATATTATATTTTATTGTTGTTCTAAATACTCTTTTATATATATATATATATATATATATATATATATATATATATATAAAATGTAGTTGTCAAGTTTATATATTCTATGAATAAAGGGTGGAGTAAATATCATATGGATGGTTTTAATGTTCTGGTACTTGTAGCCTTGAATGCATTGTCAAACTATTCTAGTAGTTGTAGCATTGAATGCATTGATTGTGGTGCAATTTGGAAATATGTAAACCCAACCATAGGTAAAATATTTATAGTAGTTGTAGTAGTAGGAAAAATAGCCTATGATACAATAATTTTTCTATCAATTTATATTGTTCTACTAGTTGTAGTATTGAATGCATTGGTAGGAGAAAGAGTGGAGTAAACATTATATGGATGGATTTAATTTTCTGGTAGTTGAAATATCTAGTTGTAAATTTTGAATGCATGGATATAATGCTCTAGTTGTTGCAGCCTTGAATGTATTTTTAAACTATTTTAATAGTTGTAGCATGGAATGCATTGATTGAATGTTAAATATGTGAATTATAGGTAAAATATTTCTAGTAGTTGTAGCATTTGAATATTATAATTATAGTAGATATAAAAAACATAGCATATTATAGAGTAAATATTCTATGGAATTATATTGTTCTAGTAGTTGTACTATTGAATGCATCATTAGTGTTATATTTTTCTAGTAGTTATAGATTTGAATGTATTGTTACACTATTAGTGTTCTAGTAGTTGTAGCATTGAATTGATTGATTGTGGTCAAATTTGAAAATAAGTGACCACAAGTTCCAACTATAGAAAAGATATTTGATAGATATTTGTGTAATGGTACTAATGTAAACATGCAATAAAATAATTATAGTTACATTTTTATGCATGTATAAAAATAAATCTAAATAATTAGAGTTTTAATGGTAAGAGAATGGGTGTCCTATGCTGTACCATGCATGTCTAGACATCAGACTTGTATGCTTCAATGAATTCTCTAAGGAAAATTGAAATTCTTTGTATGAGGTTAAAGAGAATTGTGATTTCTACTCGATGAATGATATGAATTGAAAAGATAAATTACTATTTGAAATACACAAAATTTTATAGGACAAAAATTATTCAATTTGATGTATTGAATAAGATTCATGATTGTAACATCCAGGTAATAGATTATAGAATTCAATGTGTTTGAATAAGATTGAATAAGAAATATTTTAGAAAATAGTAATTTATATACTTATCAAACTAAAACCCTGGTAGTGGAAACAATCCTTGAGAAGCTTGCTCATCGTAAGATTGATTTGCATCTACCATGATAGTTCCATATTAAGTCTGGGTATTTTCATGCTCTATAGAATGTTAATGTAAACCATGGTTGTTAGTGAATGATATGCATTACAAAGCTAAGGTATTATTTGAAATACATAATTTTAATAGGGAAAAACCATTAATTCCAATGCATTGAATAAGATTAGTGAATGTAACATCCAAGAAATAGATTACATAATTTAATGCATTTGAAGATGAAAGAATAAGAAATATTTTAGAAAATATTAATTTAAATACATATCAAACTAAAATTTAGGCAACTAAAACAATCCTCGAGAAACTTGCTCATCATAAGTGTGATTCACATCTACCATACTAGTGTCGTATTTAGTCTCGATATTCTCTTCTTCTGTATTGGTAGATGTATTAGTCACACCTCTTATTTCCACTAGAGAACTACATGTTTCCACTACTTTTCCATATGGAAACTTATTTAAATAATAACGTGAAACATATAGTCTCAAGTAAGTCTCTATATTGTTATCCAATCTATTTTTAAGTTTTGACTTCATGAAGGATAATGCACTAAACACTCACTCATCTTACATATAACCCAAAATTATTGTTTGAAAAAGTTCATATAATATGAAATATTCACTAATACTTTCTTATAAAATATTGTTTGAATAATATTTTTTTCATAAATGAGTAATGGACCATTTTCTATTGGGTCACTTAAACACTAAAATTGATCCATCATTGTAATCTCAAACTATGTTGAATGAGATGTAAGTAATTATTTATTTAAAATACCATTAATCTAAACTTTATTCACATCTAAATACATAAAAATTGTACCCATATATTTGTGAAATAATGTGTTGATCTATTCTTGATTGTTAACATTGTTTCAAAAAATGAGACTCACAACTCCTATGCCCTCCAACAACTCATCCCCTTGAAAATGTTATATGATCTCAATGGCTAAAGTTTGTGGGATTTTATTTAGTTTAATTCATGTTTTAGACAAAATAGTATCATATAGAAACAATGTCACAGGTACATCTTCAGGATCAACTCCTATAACTTCGAGTCTTCTAGAGCATGTGTACATTGGGTTATCAATGCCATTTACCATGACACAAAGATGATCATGTATATTAAATTTCAAATAAAGCTTTGGATTCTAAAAATTAGTCAAAATTTACCAATTTTTAAAAACAATTCCATGAAATCTTTCATTTGATGTGTATAATATATCTAAACATTAAAATACACATTTTCTCAAATGTATGAAGTCAACAATATAGATAGATCTCTCTTGGGCATGTTTCGTTAAATAGTTGATCTCCTTCAACATTGTAAAAATAACACATAATATGAGTAAAGTTTCTAAATTTTTTAAATGACACAACAAATCTTTTGCTTTGTCAACTTTCTTATGATATTATTACATAAACCCTATAAAAAATGGATATTCTTCAAAAATTCTATAGGTAGGTTCATAAATGGAAATCCATCTGGTTTCCACATTTTTCAATAGTTATTTACCATCTATCACCCCAATTGTAAATTTATTAAAATCTATAAATATTTTTGGGCTACTTGACATGTACGTATATAAGTCACAAATAAGCTCTTTGACTTTTATGAAATTATTGAATGTGCTCACAATTTTGTAATCAAGATTCATCCTATATGCCATGAAATGGATTGTAATCATAAGTGGAGAAACTATTATTTGTAGGTGAACACAAAAACCCTTTCTATGCCCCTGCATCACTAATGCAAAATCAATGGCAACACACACCATCTTTAAAGATATGTCATAAATATCCATCCTAGATCTCTCTCTTAAATTGGATACAACCAATTTATGGACATTTTCTACATTGCAATTTATTAACATTTTATGGAATGATAAAAGATGATATTGCCTTGAATTATTTTTAAATGTATACACATGCATGTGAACTCATGTTGTGTTGTCAACTGTGTGACCTCATCTATGGGTAGGGAGATAAACATTGATCTTTTAATACTTTCTTTCAAATCTTCCTTCTCAATAATGGCTAGACATTTTGTCATTTTCCAAGCACTGTTATTCAACCAATGTGACTATGGAATATACATAAACCCATTATGTTGAAACAATGTTTTGCAATCTATAAAATTAGAAATGGGTCTTCCCTTTTTCTAAAATATGTGAAATAGTAGATAAATGTACATATTTTTCCCTAAGATTAGACTATAGCTTTTCTAAATTATACATTTATGGTTCCCCCTTTGTCAACAAGATATTTTTGTCATTTCTAATCATTTTTGTATTTACATACATATCTGACATACTTGCATTCTTCTCCATTTTTACACACACACACACACACACACACACACACACACACACACACACACACACACACACACACACACACACACACACACACACACACACATTCCCACAATGTTTATTAATTATGTCCAAATTAAGTTTCATTATGTGTTATTTTCCAAGTTCTAACTAAAAATTGTACATATGCATTTTATTGGAGACTCATTACCATTTTATAGGTCTACAGGTTCTATACATAGTTATTTTGTAGTCCAGTCAACTTGAAAAGACCTTCCTATTGTCTATGTACTTCTCTTCCTTTGTCAACTTTTTTTAGTGGAATTTTCAAAAAAATTATGTCTGAAAAGAATTGCATTTCTTTTATGGAGTGCCCATAAGAGTATGTTCTAATGAAGTGCCCAGAGGTGTCTTCTAAAGGTGGAATTTCATCAATAAAATCTTTAGGTGGTAAGAAGTTATTGGGATTAATTATTTCTAATAAAATATTGTCAATATCTATGTCGATTTCTACATTGAAATAGTTTTGCTATTACATGACTGAACAATTTTTAATTTCAAATGATATAATGTTTCCTATGTCATCTACTTTCCCTTTGCAAATGGTTACTCCTATCTATTCATCTTCTCCTTGAAATCCTAAATTAACCATTGTCCCTTCTCCAAGAATAATTTTTGAAACAATCCATCCACAAGATAAAACTAAAATATTTTCTTAGGTTATCCCAATTACACCTTCTTCAACTATAGTTAGGATTGATCCACATATTTCAACTTCTATCTCTTTACCTTTCTTAATCATGAAAATGTTAGAATGGTTGTCTATAGTAGTAAAAAGATTAAGAATATTTTTAAAACTTGAATAGATAGATTTTGAAACCTTGATAGCTTCTTTTTCAAAAAGACCAAAGAAAGCAATGACAATTTCACGAATGGTAACAAATGAAAAATGAGAAAAGTATGCATAGGTGGCCATTCCATCAGTTGAAATGGATAAGTTAGAAATCATGGTTGAATATTAACATGTATCTATCGATGACTTTGTGTATCATAGGTTATATTAGTTTTTAAATAACACTTCTCATTTTAGAATTCTGAAAATGCATAGCATGAGTACCAAGTTTTGGCAATCCAGTTACCTGTGGTGAAATAGGGGTAGAGAAAATTAAACTATTCCACAAATTTATATTGATTGGTGGTTGGAAAGCACTGTTGTCCTTAATATTTGTGAATTTTTAAGCATCTATGCTAATATTAGTGAATTATGATCAAATTTTTACACTAAAGACTAACATAAGTGAATATTTACAATGAGATCTAAACTAGAGTGATTTGATCAAAAAAGAAGGAAAATGGAGGGTACGAAAGAAAGAGATTATGTGATTGTTTATATTTACCTTAAACATCATGACAAAGTTTTTTTTTCAACTTAACATGCATTTAACTAATATATAATGTGAAGAAGTAGATGTTCAAATCCCATCATATACCACACAAATATCCAAGGAAAACATGAAAGAATACAAGTATGAAATAACTTTGCCTTAAAGGTTTACTATTGCATTAAAATAGCATTTTCACATCCTAATGTAGAGAAAATGAAATGAAACAAAGTCTAATAAAATTCAACTAATCTAGCTTAAGAACAAATTAGCGACCCTGTATCAAGGATGCACATTCAAAAATTATAAAAACCATTCAAATTCAAGAGTTAGAATAGGAAATTGAGAGAGAAGCCATGTAAAAACTGATACAAACAAACTTGGAAATTTTTTTTAGTTTCCTTGATTATATTAATTTCCTAGAAGTATACAATTTTTGTCTCAAAACTCCCTCTCTTTACAAAATGGTAATACTAACTTTTATAGGAGACTCAGGTAGTATACCAATCAATCGTAAGATTATACATGTTCGAAGATAAGTTCAACTATCTATATTCATAGTCATAAAATACATTTCTCTTTCCAAAATAGATTGACCTATAGACAAATATGCCAACAAACTAGTACATACCTTTAGAAAAGAATATTCCATGTCTAAATATTACAATTTTTTACATAGAATAGAATATTATTAATTAATCGATGGGACCTAGGTTGAAGGGCTCCCATGTTTCTCATGGAGAACCTTCATAGATATTTGATGTTTCTCACTTACAAGCTCCAAATCAATATTTGGATTTAATAGATAGACATCTTCTTGATCAGCCAAGTCATCGAAGTCCCTGTCATTTCTTGCCATGGCTTCCTTGATGCTCCTGGCTTCAATAATCTTCTCTTCAATAGTGAAGATCATGCCCATGACTTGGATTTTATCATTTATAAATTGGCCTTGAATTTTTCTCCTCGCTTCTTACATTACCAAAGTTGTTGTATGCTTGTACTCATCATCATCAATGATGCCTATGGAGGTAGACATTATAGGGTTGACCAATATGGTACCAATGAGTTGTTTGACTCTACCTATCAGCTCCTCATAATACCTAAAGAGTCTATCTATGCTCCTCGATTAAGTACTGAAGCTTTTAGTTTTATCAAAAAATATCCCCATTATTGCATTTAAGTGGGTTAGGCTAATGGTTTTGAAGTCAATAATCCTACCCTCAATTAGTATGTTGATAAACTCCATTATTTTGTCTTCTACATCCTACCATTGAGCCACAAATTCTTTGTCTATTTCATTTTTTGGTTTAATTCATCTTGCCTCAGCTTCATTGATTTTAAGGAGTCAAACATGTTGTAGAAAGATGCCTCAGACATCTTTATTATTGCTTCTACGATCGACAAGACAACATGTGTCTGTAAATTCTCATTTTCTTTCTCTGATTTTTTTTATCTTCTACTTTATGCCTTTGATACTGACTTTGAGCTGACTTGAATGAGCATTAACTTAACCTTCTATGTCCTTCTCATGAATAGGATGCTCACCAAGATCCTGACCTCTAATGGGAGTTAAACCAACAAATGGTTCAACCTTATAAAATGTGAACTCTTCACTCCAAATCATGGTTTTCCTTGTTGTCACCCTTTCCAATCTTGATATTTAAATATTGAACTACACACAAACTAATGTATCCATGACTTTAGGAGTTTTATGGACCTCCATCTATGTGTTGATTGAGGTTCCTAAAGTGTCCATTCATGTGTCACATGATATTTTTGTGGTAAATATTATTCTCTCTTCCTTTTCCTTCATCAATTCTAATATCCATAGCTTGACTTCCTCATGAACATCAATGTGAATTATTTGAGTCATGGTCTATGAGTGGGAAATAATGGGAATTTTCTACATCTTCACATAAAAAAACCATTCAGGTATAATGGACCCATTAATGGGGTATTCTTCACTGAACAAGTTGACCTCACTCATTGGGTGGGTGAAGGTCAACATGGGATTATTTTTCCTAACTGAGACTAGTGCCAGCTCAACATTCCTTCTATGTGGGGGTGTTATTAGAACTAGGTCCAAAGAAACTTCCTTCCTTTTATCTTGTTCTACTTCCTCTGCTTGGTTCTAAAGTTACTTCATTTTCTCTTCTTCATCTAACCCATATGATTCAGAAAGTACCATAAGTGCATCTTATAATGCCTCATCAGATTCCAATCCAATCATATCTAAGAACTCTATTCAATATTTTGGCCTTTTAGGTGGGGTTGAAGATGATCCTCTTTCACCAGGTCTCTCTTTTAGTTTCCCTTTTCCAATTCCTTGTGCAACTCCTACTTAAGGTTATTGCATTATAATTGATGGCTATTCTTGAGGGGCACTAAAGGATGTCCTAAGAAACAAGTGATATTTTAGGGGTCCCATTTGTCATATCTCACATGGTGGCTTATCATCTCCCATAGCTAACCTGGGCTCCAGCTTAATGTTATGCCTCTTTGATTTGGTTAATACCTTTTGAAAACTAGAGGCCTTGACTTATAGTGGGTCATGGAAACTAGAATAATGGTCATAGGCTTCACTTATGGTTTTGGAATTCAAATTTTTGGTGACCCTCTCATTGGAGTCCCATTTCCTCAATTCATCTTTCTTTAGGTGAATCAATCCCTATGTTTCAAAATAAAATTCACATGTTCTTAGTTTTGTGACACAATTTTGTTGATTATCAAAAAAAAGGGATGGAGGAGGCCCTTCCTTTTCTCCTTGAAAAATCCATATATACCATGATGATCTTGGTACGCAACTTCTTATTTTTCTAGTTTGGTGGGCACATGTATGGGTAGCCTATAGGGTCATGTCAAAGTGACTTTTATCCTTATTACTTTGCAATCTAGGTAGAACCATATATCCCCTATCAATTCCACATATTTCTTAACTAGGGGGATGAACCTAATCATGGGAATTCTTATGATGGATTTCACTGGAGCTAGATAAACACAATTATAAATAAACTATATGTTGTTTCTATATTTGAGTATGTGAAGATTTGAATAATGATGCAAGATAGTAGGTCTCCCATCAAGTGACCAATTTTTAATGTTTGGAATCTTTTTGGTGGCCAAGAAGGAATCAAGTAGATGGGACATATTGTAGAGGTCATTTCTAGTTTTTCTTTCGATGGTTGTAAACTGTGATTTCAAATAGACATTAATCATCTCACCCAATGGGGGAGTGAGTTTCTTCTCTACCATGAAGTAAACATAGGGAACCTAGAATTTATCAATATGTGTGGTGGAGGGGGATTTGGGTAACCTATTCATCAAGTTCATAATTATCCTAATTCCCTCCCTAAATTAGATAATTGGGACTTTCCCTGTGGGGTCTTGCATTACTTGGTTCATGATAATCAACCATGGGGCAAGGATTGTGTTTAAATTATGCTCTCCAGTCCACTTTTTAATGGTGGGAAAGTTTATTTGGGGATTACATAGTTTATGGTAAATCTTAAAATAAAGAGGGGAAATGTATGCTACTTTCATAAAACTATGCTCATGGACTATCCAATCTTGCTCAATTTTACAATCCTTGAAAAGAGGATCAAGGACATTGATGTAGTGTAATACCTCAGGATTTATAGTAGCATAGTTGAAGCTAGTCATCTAGATGGATAATAGGTCATTGTATGTCTTTATGATGGTTTCATTCTTTTGTTCTTCCCTCATAAGAACTTGTACTTCCTTGATGGTCTAAAAGAGTTTGGAATAGTTACTATTCCCAGTGTTTAAATATATAGTATCTAGGTTCGTATCTTTTAAAACACTTACCTCATTATCTAAAC
Organism: Torreya grandis; assembly: GCA_037957365.1. Classification (NCBI taxonomy): domain Eukaryota; kingdom Viridiplantae; phylum Streptophyta; class Pinopsida; order Cupressales; family Taxaceae; genus Torreya; species Torreya grandis. Next base: position 1,554,155 of record JARHVA010001003.1, on the reverse strand, counting down.
TTAAATACAACTTGGTTTCATCCCCTTATTTCTATTTTTGAGCTACGATGGTTGTGAGAGTTAAAAATTGGTCACCAGCAGATTTCAAGTAATCACTGACTCAACTTGTTCTTTCCTAGATTGCACATGAACTCTTCTCCATTTGAATGTGACTAATTCAAGTTTGAATTAGAGATTTTATGGATGATATGTATTTTATAAAGATTTAATGGTAGTGGAAATTTTGACTTAGGCTCATTCTTGCCTTGGATTTGATTGAGCCTTAAGACTTTATACCTTTTCCTTTTTTATCACATAAAATCTTAAATTTTGTCAATTTGTGCTTCTGTGGTGCCCATGTGGCATCCATTTGATAAATTTCATAGATTTTTCATAGATATATTGAGGGATTATCTGTAATATTTTAAAATTACAAAATTTCCTTCATGTCATCAAATCCTTATTTATGGATCAATGTGGACCATTGATCATGATCATAGGGCTTGAGATTCATTGGTTGCTTTATGTCAGGTCCCATAGTTGTGCTACTTAGAACCTTTATGGGCATTTTGGGCTCTATATTATGTGAAGTAAATGTGTGCTTGCCACAAGTTGATATTGTGGGCCCTTGGGGGATCATTATATAGTTTCTGACAATTACACTCGATCTGATCACCTCTTGCAAGCAAGCCATATCATTGATCACTATCTGAGTAAATGTATTCCATTGGTTTGATGGATCAAGTGACTTATATTCATCATATATTTTCACTCTATTTGATCAACCTTCATGATGAAGTGAGAGTTGTTGATCCTACAAAGGGTGAGAAATTTAATTAGCATCGTGACATAGGAAGGGACTTAGGCTTGAATAATTTAGGCTAAGGTTTATTTCATGTTTAATAAAGATGTCATAAACTTTAGGCTAAAATATTTTATCCTAATTTTTTAAAATACATATAAAAGGGACCTAGGTTAAATATTTTAAGCTAAGGTTTATGTTTTGTAATACATATAACATATACTTTAGGCTAAAATATTTGAGCTAAGTTCTTCGAATATGCCTAAAGGGGCCCAAATAATAAGTGGTCCAAATGTTAAGTTTTAACCTAGGGTTTTATCATATCAATAAATAGATATAAACTTAGGTTAAAAGTACTTTAAGCTAGGTTTTATGTCACATGGACCTTTTAAAATAAGACTTAATATAATTCTCTAGCCTAAGTTTTATTGTATTTAAATAAATGCAATTGGAATCTTAGGAAATAGACATGGACTAAGTCCATGTCTTCAGTTATTTAGACAAAAAAATCATTTTATTATTTGAATTTCAAAGATCCTAAGTGATTGAACATCTTTTGGGGGGTCTTATTCATTTGAAATGCAAGCCATAAGATTTTAACAACATTTTGAAGGATATCCTTATGTCTAAGCAAAATAATTGATTGGATTAAATTTGACAGTCTCAAAAACATTAATGATGGCCTCATAGACATCAAATGATAGTCACAAGAACATCAAATAATGGTCATGAGAACATAAAGTTAAAGCTAGTGGATCATTAGGTTTGATGGGATTAAAGTTGAAAGTCTCACAAATGTCAATGATAGCCTCATGGACGTCAAATGATGATCACAAAAATGCCAATGTAAAGCTCATGAAGTCCTTTTGGTCCATAGATCTTGGATTTTTTAGACTTCATCAGATCATTTGGACTCGATCAAGATCTGATCAGATGCATGCCATTGGTTCCTACAATTGTAAAGAAGATCAAGTTAACTAGGGACCATGTCATAAAATTTAAACTAAGATAAAATCATAAGTCTATAATCAAAATGAAATAAGTACCTTCAAATATTATAGTCATAAGTTAAGGTTTTAGCCTAAGGTTCCATTATATTAAGAAATATAATGAACCTTAGGATAAAAACTTAGGTTAAGCATAAATTTTAATGTGCAAGACCCCTTGTTATCAAGATCAAATGTGGGAGTGCCACATGGAAGCTTTATAGAGCTCCTTGAGCTTTTGAGTTTTTATTGACACATTCACTCCATTAGATATTTTTTATGCAATTAGCCATGAACTATCGATCTTGATCTGGATGCTTATACTTTATTGGATCCTTTTGCATATTGAAGCTATAGTATAAGTTTTATCCTAAGGTTTCCTTGTGTTAATAAATACAATGAGATCGTAGGGTAAAACTTAAGCTAAGTTTATATTTAATAAAAGGGGCCCTTTAACCTTAACAATGATCTTGTGTCATTCAATCCTTATTCTTGCTTAAGATCAGATCCTCAATCATGATTTAGGTGATCATGTGAGATTGGTCTAATGGATCAAGGAATTAAGTTCATCTGGCTTCCAACACTCAATAATATCTTTCCTCACAATGAAGCTAGCACCATCAGATCGATAAAGAAGTGAGGGTCTTAATTTAAGATGTGGGTTAATATAATAACTTAGGCTAAAGTTTTAAGATTAAGGTCTTGTTCATGTTGATAAATACAAATGGGGCATTAGGGTTAAGTATTTAGGCTAAGCATATGGTAAAGGGGACTTTGATAAGATAAAAGATACTACAAATATAAACATTAGGCCAAGTTAAAACCATAAGAAACTGAAACGGGAAAATAAAAGAGGACCAAGCATGATTTTTAGGCTAGGGTTTTGTTGTGTTGAAAACATAACCAAGCCTTGGCATAAAAATTAGGCTTATGTACAAAGTTGATTCAAAATATTGCCACCAAATCTTTTCCTTCAAAAATTTTAATTCAAATAAAGGTTTAAGTTAGGGTTTATCTAAGGATGGTTTCATTGCATGAATCGAACTATGAGCCACCATAAATTCAAGACTAGTAAAATTCTAAATATGGTTAATCTATAAATTACATGCATGATCCATAAGAGACTCCAAAAAATATGTAACTTAAGATATGAGAATAAAATGTTAGTAAATTAGGAAAGGTTAAAACAAAATAATAAACAAATGGGCCAATTTCATCAGCCATGGATGATCTTCAAATTCTAGTAAAGTACAAAATATCAAGCTTTCAGTGTGAAGGTTCAAAGTGATCAAAAGGGTCCCTATTTTTTAAAAATGGGGGTATGTTGACCACAATAAATGGTGACTTCTATGGGAATCATATCAATATGTTATAACTTAGAGACTCTATTTTAAACAAATAACTACGCCATTCATTCCACTTGATCAATGCCAATATTAAGATCATGGTTAAAACAAACCTTACATGTGAAGAATTATGATCAAATATCAAGACATAGCCATGTTGTGTGTGTTATTTGATTCCACTTAATATTTTCCATGGGATTGAAGAGACAACATCTAGGTTTCATACTTTTAATCATTAACACAGACTTGGAACATGTTTAAATACTCATTAAGAACCATGTTTCTAGTTCAGGGAAGGCTAAGGCATTGCTTTGCTACCAACTAGGAATCCATATTTCTAATAGATATGCCTTTGTATCTAATAATGACCTTGATATACTAGCATCCAAGTGTCCATAGCCCTGGAGGAGATAGCTAGAATCAACTTTGCCTGAAAACCTTCTGATTTTGCAATAAGTTCTTGTTTTTTGTATTTTTGGGTTTTTAAGGCATTCAACAAAGGTTGGGATCTAGAGTATTGATGTTTAAGGATTTGGTCACGTGTTTGATCCTTAGATAATCACCTATGATTACAAACTTTGTCTCAGGTAAGGATGTTTTTAAGTGCAATCATGATTTTACCTTAATGGATTCAACTTCCATTCTACATGTGTAATTCTTCTTAAAACCAAGTTCAGGTCAAGACAATGTTTAAGGTCTCATAGAATGGTTAACCTATTCATGGGTCCTCACTAGTTTATTCAAATCATAACATCAAGCTCCCATCTCCAATCCATGGTCAACATATGTCTGAGGTTCATATCAACATTTTTGAACTTCTAGAGTTTTAAGCAAACTAAGGAACTTTGAGCCAAGGGTTGCCCAAAATGACTTATTGGAAGCAAAGAATAAAGCAAAAATAAACAAACACACAATAAAAAAACACTAAAAAGGAAGCAAAAGGGAAGCCAAACAATATATACATACTTATGTATAAACAAGGGACAAGAAGAAAGAGATGAAGGAAACTAACTAATGTACCTACACTAACTCTAATTATCTTACAGATTTACTCCATGAAAACCCCAAGAGGAGAAGCAAAGAAATAGTGCTTGAGATACTATCCATTAGTGGGTAGTGTGAAATCTGATACTTGCAGATATTTGAGTCTAAAGGTGTTATCTCCAAGTATATATGTAATCTAATAGGTGCCAATCCACAAAGGTGTGAACTTGTCATGTTTTCCCTCGGGATGAAATAATTTATCCCAAAGAAGAACTAAATCTCCTTGTTTGAACACCTTGATCTTTGATATTTTATCAAACCACATCTTTACTATAGTTTGATGTCTGCTAAAATTGGAGAACTATTTTTCTCATGCATCTTCCATTTGAATAATGTCCAACTACCTTGATTTTGAAAATTATTGATCCTTCTCCATATACTCTTACATAAACTTGTAAGTTGTCAGATTGAGTGTTATGGGAAATATGGAATCTTGGCTATGTAATAACAAGAAGGGAGATTATTTAAGAGCATGCTTAACTCTTGTTATATCTATCTAAATGGCATAAATGAGAAGCTTATGACAAGTCCTAGGTTTGTCTACAATAGATTTTTTGATGGATTTCATCAAGTTCTTATTCATTGACTCAGATACTCCATTATCTTTAAGATAATGGTTTGATGAAAATTTGAGAATAATGTTGCTATCATATGCCCATTATTTCATCTGTATAGATATGAATGCTGGCCCATTGTCACAAAGCAGAGTCTGCAATCCCAAACTTGGTGCATATTTTTTCTTCTCAAAACTAATCACTTCTTCTATTCTACATTGTTTGGTGGTTACTGCCTTAGTCTACCTAGTGAAATAGTCAGTAGTTATCAGAACATAATTATGACCTTTTGATGAGTTAGGGTTGATTACCCCTATAAAGTCCAGTCCCCATTGGGCAAAGGTTTGTCAATCATGATTGGTTATAAAGGCATTTTTGCCTTTGGCTCCTTAGTGCTAAATATCTAGCATGAATGGCATTCCCTCACATGTGTATAAGCATATTTGAATATGGTGGGCCAATAGTAGCCAAACCTAAAGATTTTATGACCTATTTTTTTCCTAGATAGATTCCCACTTCCCAAATTCTCATGGAAAGTGTTCATTACCTCAATAGCTTCTTCCTTGGAAACACATCTCAGCAATACACCTTTAATGTTTTTTCAGTATAGGACTCCATTTTTGAGGAGATAGTGATACGCCTTGAGACTTAAATCTATTTTCTATTCCCTAGTTAGTCATGTAGGAAAAGTGCCATTAATTAGTATGTGAAAAATAGAGTCATACCATTCATTAGCTTAGAAGCTTTGCTGATTAACCTACATAATACTTAGATTAGGGCTATTATTGGCAATCATTTGAATTATAGCTTCACAGCTTACCCGTTTTATAGTTCTCATCTCTATGTCATATTATTAAAAAAATATACATCCACTTACCTCTTCACTCTTTGAGTTCATATTGTTTTAGAATTAGCTTACTAGTTGGATCTAGTAAAATAACATGTACCTTATTTTTAAGAATATAGTGCCTAAATTTCTTGACATATTTAACTAATGCAAAGGATTGTTTACCAAGAAAAGGGTAATTTAAATCATCATTTTTCAAATTAGTACTCATAAAATCAATTATATGGTTAGATACATCTATTTTATAAGTTAAAACAATAACAATAGTGTGGTTAGAGGAGAAAGATTAGAGGTAAAAATCCTTTAAAATTCTAGGACTTATCAAGACTGGAGATTGATTGATTATACTTTTGATGTCTTTAAAGGCCTTTTTGGATTCATCATTCCGTGAGACTTTAGCATCATTCTTCAGCATATCATTCAATGGTTTGATAATCTTTGCAAAGCTATAAATTAATTTTCTATCAAAGTTTATTTTACCAAAAAAATATTTCAATTCTTTTTTACTATTGGGAGGCTCTACCTTGGATATGGCTTCCATCTCTCAAGGTCTATGGAAATTCCATCTTTAGTGATGACATGGCCTAATAGTTTACCTTCAGTAACACAAAAAATGATCTTATTAGGGTTAAGGGAGATCCCATAATTTCTACATATTTCAAATACCTACTATAGATGCATAAAATGGTCTTCCCTATTATTAGAGAAAATAGTTAGATCATCCATGTAAATTATGATACACTTACAAATTAAGACTTGGAATGCATAGTAAATGGCCCTTTAAAAAGTGTCTCCTACATTTATTAGTCCAAAAGGCATTATCTTGTATGAAAAAGTGCCCCATTTGGTTGTGAATGTTGTCTTCATTCTGTCTTTATGGTCTACCAACACCTGATTGTATCCTGAAAAACCATCAAGAAAAGACATCATGGTTGAACATGAAACAATTTATATTACCTAGTCAAGAGAGGGAAGAGGATAATTATCCTTTTTAGATTCTTTATTTGAATTTCTAAAGTCAATACATAGTCTAATTTCACCATTATTATTATTAACTAGTATTAAATTGGCTAGCTAGGAAGAGTGCCAAGTGGGAAATATAATTCCAGCATCTAACAATCTCTTGACTTCTTTGAAGATCATGGGTTCTAAGACACGAATCATAGGTATTTGTTTATACCTAAAGGATTTGAAATTTTCCTTGAGAAGTATAGTATGGGTGAAGAATCTTGGGTCAAAGATATTTAATTCATCATAAGACTAAGCTATTACATCATTGTACTTTGTCAACAACTCTTTGACTCTCTTATTCTCAACAATAGTGTAGGATTTTCCAATGTTAACCAATCAAGGTTGATATTGAGGTCCAAAATCAATTGCATTATAATCCTTTCCACTTTGGGAATCTTAGAAACTTTAGCTAGCTTATCTTAATCAAAGAACATTTCTAAGGAAATCACCCCTTGGGGATTTTGGTGTCATTCAACTGAATAGCTTTACCATATTGAACTAGTCATGAATTTTAGTATTTTTTTGTCATCAATAAAGAACTATAGATGGTTAAATTTTTTTGGAATAGATGTGCAGGTATAACCTCAATACTAAAGTTTGGGGAATCCTGGTCATACATGAGATTATCTGCAATAGAAGCAAGCTCATCAGTAGATTTTTTTCTTCTCTTAGGAGAGAAATAATATTGAAGGCATCAAAATATCTCATTAGATTCTAAAATCTAAATTTGTACCTATTAAATTATGTAGTCTTCACTGATACTTACTTCTAACTTAATTTTCTACTAGTTTTGAATCACCACAAACTAATAGCTACTTGAATTTTTCAATGGAAAATTGTAGACCTAAGATGAGAACCTCATATTCTGAAATATTATTGGTGTAATAAAACTAGAGTTTATAAGAATCATGATGTTTTTTACCAACATTATTAGTTATAAAAATGCCTACTCTAGATCCAGCTTTACACCTAGCCCCATCAAAATGCAACTTCCATAACCCAAGAAAAATATCAGAAGCCTTAGGATCCCACACCTTTGTAATTTCTAGGGTGAAAACTCCTAAATCATAATCAATTATGTCAACCTTTTCATTAACAAAATTACAATCAGTAATCATGTGTTTCATCTTTGGCTCCCTTTCAACTTTGATTTAGTTAGAAACTCCCTTCCAAGGTAGCCATAGGTGTGAACAGTCTATGGACATATATTCATTTAAATCCTTTGTCCATTCTCTACTCAAGATCAATCCATATGTATCAAGGATATTTACCACTTGGATGTCAATAAATTATTGGACCCTTGGCTCATAAGCTAGTTGCATATGGACATTTAACAATTATCCAATCTTCTTGACCCTAGTCTTATATAATTACATGACAACCCTATAAGACTTAATGGAGGTCAAACCAAGTCACTTATAAAAACTTGTAGGCATGATATTTTTAGGGGCACCAAAATCCAACAAACAATTATGCATGTTTTTACCAAACATTTTAACTATAAGTAAGAAAGGTGGGGACTCTATTTTAGATTTATACATAGCTACATTAACAATATCATTATTGGTTACCTTGATAGATTTCTTAGACAAGGATTCTAGAAATACATCTCTTTGATTTATGATTTGTATCAATTCATGCAAGGTAATATTAGCTTTGATTTTCTTCATATCCTCCACAATGTTATAACCATTCTTATTGGAAGAATTGGAAACATCAGTGCTAGGCTTAGGAGTAATTCCCTTTGGAGGCTCTAGATTATTATCTGAAGTGGTATCTAGAGGAGTATCATAGTTGTTTAGAGGAGTGAAAGTATTCAGATGCTACTTCTATTCTTTGTTCCTTAAAGGATAAGTCTTCTTTAAGAACTGTTGGAAGGAATGAACTTCTTCAAAAACACCATCAAGTTCATTGTCTTCTTGGAAGGGGAAATCAAATGATTCCACCATGAAGGTATGGTAAACAAGCTTGGATCTTGAGGCACCTGCACCATTGTCTTTGTTATGCACTATCTCAAAAGTGACCAACTCTTCTTGAAATGCCTCAAAAGTTTTAAAAATTTTAATGCAATCAATCTCAACATGCTTAATAGTACAATGGACTTAAAAAAATAGTCAAGTAAAGTAATATCAATAAGATTAATATCCATAGTTTTATTTTTAGATTATGGTTCACTATTCTTATTATTGTGGAAACAATCATTATTAAACCTATTATTAGGTCTATTGAATCTTTGGAAAGACAAGTTCCTACCAAAATTTTCTCCAGTATTACCAACTCAATTTAGTAGCTGAAGGATGTCAGTGCTTAGTTTTTGTACCATTTTTAGAATGGACTCATTCTCACTTTTGGGGGTTTTTGAATTATGAATTTGGTTTTATCAATTCTAGTGGTTGGTACTAAGGTTCTTTGATCATTTCCATTAAATCCATTATTAGTAGGGTGGTTCAAGAACCCCAAATTCTAGTTATGAGAAACATGTCTTAGAGGCAATTGGTTCAGATTTGGGAATTGGTTGAGAGTAGACACATTCTATTTATTATTAATAAAGACATTCAAGGTAGGCATATGTGGGTTGACATTAGGAATAGAGTAGGCTATCTGTCCTTGAGGTTTTATTTGGTCATTAATTATTATAGCCTCATCATAAGTTAAAGCTAGTGTGTTCATTGGACCTATAGCCCTCTTTATGAATATTGAGGTCATGGGATCAAAATCATCTTTATATATTTATAGAGCCAATGCTTGATTATTTTTATAAGGGTAAATTGTTCTAATATACATCTTTTATAACATTGCATTGAAAGCTTTAATAGGTTCATTTGCATCCCTTTTTAGGGTGGTAAATTGCTAGTATAAGACACAAGGACTGATTATTTTTCCAAAATAGTCAATGAAGATGTTAAACTCATCCCAGGTCTGATGCAATCATCAGACAGGTTTAGGAACCACTCATATTCAAAATATTTAAATGTAAAAGAGAACAACCTACACGATACATCCTCATGAATTAAATTTAACAATCTCAATGTAGCCTTAAATTATTTAACATTTTCTTCTACTTTTACAATAACATTAGGAATAAAAGTTGACAAATACTTTTCAAGATTGCAAGGAAGGTCATTAATTGTACCTTGTACATTAATAGGAGAACTTCCCAACCAAGCCATACCTTGATGAAGGTTGAAGACAAGAGTAACTTATAGTGGTAAAATTGTCAAATATTTTTAACACTTGCATCTATGTTTGTCTCTCTTGGAACTCTTATAGACTTCTAAATCAAGAAAGGGATATCTTATTTCAAAGTGTGACCTTGTCTAGATGTTTGTTAATTCCATCTTGAGGACTTTGGATCCTATTTGATATACGATGTGTCAAACCACTCTTTATAAATAATAAGACTCATATTTGCACATTAAGCTAATTTTACAAAGATATATGTATAAAAAAATAAAGGGAATCAAATTTTAACTAAGTTAGCTAAAAGATGTGTCCAATTATGCAAATGTGGTTAATTTTTACAATTTTAAGCCCAAATGAACCAAGATCTATAAAATATATACCAATCTATGATCAAAACAAGCTATTCTAACATCAAATGTTGTGGATTCTTAGATCTTAAGCTATCTTTACAAAAATTAAGCATCTAACCTCACATACATTTGATATTTGTCTAAAGAAAGCACAAAGATGGGTCAACGACCATAAATATCAATGACATTTATGTTCTTGATCAAATAATTATTAAAATGCATAAAGATAACACTAACCTTAGTTAAAACGTACCAAGACATAGCAAAGATTCAATAAATTTACAAAGATGGTCCTCTTTCTAGTGCTAGTAGAGATTATCTTGTTAATGCCTCTGTGTATCATAGGTGATCATAGTGTTCAAATAACACTTCTCATTTTACAATTATGAGAATTCGTAGCATGAGTAGTAGGTTTTGGTAATCTAGTTTCCTTTGGTGAAATAGGGGCAGGAAAAATTAAATGGTTCCATAAATTTTTATTTTTTGGTGGTTGGGAGCCATCATGGTCCTTAATATTTATGAATTTTGAAGCATTTATGCTAATATTAGTGAATTATGATCAAATTTATACACTAGAGACTAACGTAAGTGAATATTTACAATGAGATCTAAACTAGAGTGATTTGATCAAAAAAGAAAAAAAAAGGAGGGTAGGATAGAAAGAGAGTATGTGATTTCTTATATTTTCCTTAAACATCATGAAAATGTTTTGCATTCTACTAAACATGCATTTAACCAATATATAATGTGAACTAGAAAATGCTCAAATCCCATCTACACTAGGCAAATATCTCACGAAAATATGAAAGAATAAAAGTATGAACTAACTTTGCCTTAAAAGTTTACTTTTGTGTTCAAATAACATTTTCAAATCCTAATGTAGAGCAAATAAAATGGAAAAAAGTTTAAGAAAATTCAACTAATATAGCTTAAGCATAAACTAGAACAAGACTTAGAACAAGAAATTGAGAGAGAAGTCATGTAATAATTGATACAAAAAAAATTGGATAAACTTCTCAATATTCCTTGATTATATTAATTGCTCAAAAGTATGAAAGTTTAATTTCAAAACATACTCTTTACAAAATACTAATACTGCCTTTTCTACGAGACTCAAGCAGTAGACTGGTTAGTCATAAGATTATACATATATAAAGATAAGGACAACTATCCCTCTTCATAGTTATAGAATACATTTCCCTTTCCAAAATGGATTGACCTATACGTAAATATGATAACAAAACTAGCATATTCCTTTACAAAATAATATTACATGTTCAAATATTACAATGGTTTATATATAATGGAATATTATTAATTAACCAGTGGGCCTTGCTCTGAAGGGATCCATTCTTGTTCTTGGAAAACCTCCATAGCTATTTGATGTTGCTCACTGAAAATATCAAAATCAATAATTGGATTTAAGATACAGATATCCTCTTGATCAACTAATTAATCAAATTCCCTATCTTTTCTTTCTATGGCTTCCTTGATACTCTTGGCTTCAAAAATATTCTCCTCAAAAGTGAAGATCGTGCCCATTATTTGGATGTTGTCACTTTCAAATTATACTTGATTTTTTCTCTTCATTTATTACATTACCAAATTGGATCTATGATTGTACTCATCATTATCAATGATTCCTAGGGAGGTAGACTTTGTAGGGTTAGCCAGCATAGTACCAAGGAGTTATTCAGTTATAGCTGTCACCTCCTCATCCTCCCTCAAGAGTCTGTCTAGGCTCCTTGACCAAGTAATAAAGCTTTGGATTTTAACAAAAACTATCCCCAATATTGAATTTAAGTGGGACAAGTTAATGGTTTTTAATCCATGAATCCTACCCTTAATTAGTATGGTGATAAGCTCCTTTATTTTATATTTTGTATCTTGTCATTGAGCCACCAATTATTTGGCTATTGTATTTTTTTGGGTCAATGCATCTTGCCTCATATTCATTAACTTCAAGGATTCAAGCATGTCATATAAAGATGCCTAAAACTTATTTATTTTTTCCTTTGGGATTGATAAGACAACTAGTGTCTCTAGATTCTCTTTTTTCCTTCTCCATGTTTTGTATCTTCTACTTCATGCCTATGATACCTACTTTGAGCTGAGTTGAGTGAGCATTAGCTAAACCTTTTATGTACTTCTCATGAATAGGATGCTCACTAGGCCCTTGACCTCCAATGGGAGTTAAACATGCAAATTGTTGAACCTTCTAAGATTTGAACCTTTCAATCCCAATCATGGTTTTCTTGGTTTTCATCCTTTTTAATCTTACTATTTTCAGATTGAAGTGAACACTAACCGATGGCTCTATGCCTTTTAATATTTTGATGGACCTCCATATGTGTGTTGTTTGAGGCTCCTGGAGTGTCCAATTTTGTTTCACTTCATCCTGTTGTGGTAACTATTCTTCTCTCTTCCTCTTTGTTCATCAAAACCAATATCCATGCCTTGACTTCCTCATGAACATCTATGCAGATTATTTGGGTCATGGTCCATGAGTGGGAAAAATAAGAATATTCTACATATTACCATAAACTAACCATTTAGAAATAATGGGCCTATGAATCAATTATTCATCACTAAATAATTTGACCTCACTCATGGGGTGGGTGAAGGTCAACTTGGGCTTCTTTTTCCTAATTGGGACCAATTCCAACTTAGATTTCCTTTTGTGTGAGATTTATATTAGAACAGGTCCAAAGAAGCTTCCTTCCTATATCTTATTCTACTTCCTCTTCTTGGGTTTAACGTTCCTCAATTTTATCTTCTTCATCTAACCCATATGCTTTATCAAGCACCTCAAGTGCATCCTTTACTCTCTCATTAGGTTCCAAAATAATTATATGCAAGAACTCTATTATAGATTTTGGCCTTTTAGGTGGGGATGAAAATGATCCTCCTTCACTAGGTCTCTCTTCTAGTTTCTATTTTCCAATTCCTTATGTAACTTGTCCTTGAGGCTGTTGTATTTTAACCCATGGTTGTTCTGTAGGGGGGCTAGAGGATGGCCCAAGAAACAAGTGATATTGCAGGGGATCCATTTACCATATCTCACATGATGGCTTGTCATCTCCCCTACCCAACCTAGGTTCTACCTTAATTTTATGCTTCTTCAATCTAGATAATACCTCTAGGAAACAAATGACATTGATATATAGTGGTTCATGGACACTAGGTTGATGTTCATAGGCTTTGATTATGGTTTCATACATCAAATGTTTGTTGACCCTCTCATTTAGGTCCCATTGCCTCAATTCATTTTTTTATGGTGAATGTGTCCTTATGTCTGACAATAACATTCATATGTTCCTAGTTTTTAAATATAGTTCTACTGATTTTCAAAGGAAAGGGATAGAAGAGGCATTTTATTTTCTCCTTAAAAATTCCATCAATACCATGAATAAGTTTGTATGCAACTTTTTTTTTGCTAGTTTGGTGGGCACATAGATGGGTAACCTATAGGGATATGTTGAAATCACTTAGATCATTATTAATATGTAATATGGGTAGAAACATATATCCCCTATCAAATCCACATATTTCTAAACTAGGGGGCTGACCCTACTCATGGGAATTCATATGTTGGCTTCCACTAGAGTTGGATAAACACAATCACAAATAAATTTTATGTTGTGTCTATATTTAAATATGTGAAGATTAGAATAATGATGAGAGATAGCAGGTCCCCCATCAAGTAACCAATTCTTAATGTTTGAGATCTTTGTGGTGATTAAGAGGGTGTCAAGAAGATAGGACATCATGTAGAAGTGGTTGTTGGTTTTTATTTCGATGGTTATGAACTATGATTTTAAATGGATATTAATCATCTCATCCAATGGGGGAATCAGTCCCTTATCTACCATGAAGTAAACATAGGGCACCTATGCATTATCAATATATGTGCTGGAGGGGGCTCTGGATAACCTATTTAGTAAGGTCATAATTATCCTAATTCCCTCCTTGAATTGGATAATTAGGACTTTCCCCGTGGGGTCCTAGATTACTTGGTTCCTAGAAAGTAGCCATGGGGCAAGGATATTATTTAAGTTATGCTCTATATTCCACATTTTAATTGTGGGAAAGTCTATTTGGGGCTTACGTAGTTTAGATTACCTCTCAAAATTAAGAGGGTAAATGTATGTTACTTTCTTAAAACTACGCTCATGGACTATCCAATATTTCTCAATTTCATAATCCTTGAAAAGAGGAGCAAGGACTAATTTAGTGTAATACGTCATGATTTAGGATAGAATAGTGGAGGATAGTCATATAGATAGAGACTAGGTCATTATATCTCTACAAGATGGTTGCATTATTTTGTTTTTCCCTCATAAGAGCTTGCATCTCCTCAATGGTCCAAAAAAATTCAAACCAGTTCCTATTCCCAATGCTTAAAGTTGTAGTATATATGTTTGTATCCTTCAAAACTCTTCCCTCATTATCTGAAGTTAAATAAAATTCAATTTTATCCCTTTGTTGTTCTCTATGATCTATCATGGCTATGAGACTTGAAACTTTTTTACCAACAGATTGTAAATAATCACTGAGTTAACTTATTCTTGCTTAGATTACAATTGAACTCTTTTTATTTTGAATCTGACTAATCTAAATTTGATTTATGGATTTTATGGATGTTAGGGATTTTTTGAAACTTTAATGACAATGTCAATTTAGACTTAGGCTCATTCGTGTCTCAGATTGGATTAAGACCCAAGCCTTTATACCTTTGCCTTTTCAAGGACACAAAATCTTTAATTTTGTCATTTTGTGCCTATGCGACACCCATGTAGAATCCATTTGACAAATTTAAAGGATTTTTTCATAAATGCCCTGAGGGAGTAGCTATTATCTTTTAAAAATCCAACTTTTCCTTCATGTCATCAAATCCTTATTTATGGATCAATACAGACCATTGATATTGATCATAAGGCTTGAGATTCATTGGCTACTTTATGTCAGGCCCCATGGTTATTCCACTTCGTACCCCTGTGGGCCTTTTGGGCTCTACATTTTGTGTAGAAAATGCATGCTTGCCATGTGTCAATCCTGTGGGCCCTTAGAGGTTCAGTGAATATTCTCTAACAACCACACTCCATCTGATCACCTTTCATAGTAAGCATAGATCATTGATCACTATCTAAGAAAATGTATGCCATTGGTCCGATGGATTAAATGCCTTAGATTCATTGGGTCTTTTCACTCCATCTGATCAACCCAAATGATGAAGTGAGAGTCATCGATCCTACAAAGGGCGAGAAATTTAATTAGTGTCATGATTTAGGAAGGTACTTAGGATTGAATAATTTAGGCTAAGGTTTGGTTTATGTTTAATAAATATGTCATAAACTTTAGGTTAAAATATTTTAGCCTAAGTTTTTGAAATACATATAAAAGGGACCTAGGATAAATATTTTAGGCTAAGGTTTATGTTGTGTTAATAAACATAACATATAACTTAGGCTAAAATATTTATGCTACGTTCTTAGAATACACCTAAAGGGGCCCAAATAATAAGTGGTCCAAATGTTAGGTTTTAACCTATGATTTTATTGTATCAATAAACATAATAAAATATTAGGTTAAAAGAATTTTAAGCAAAGTTTTATGTCACAGGGACCTTTTAAACTAAGACTTAATATAAGTCTCTAGCCTAAATTTTATTGCATTTAAATAAACATAATTGAAACCTTAATAAATAGGCTTATAATAAGTCCATGTATTCATATATTTAGACCACAAGATCATTTATTTATTTGAAGTTCAAAGATCCTAAGTGTTTGAACATCTTCCAAGGGGTCCCATTGATTTACAATTCAATTCATAATCTTTTAGCAACATTTTAAAAGATATCCTTATGTCTAAGTAAAATGATTGATTAGATTAAATTTGACAGTCTCGTGAACTCAATGATAGCCTTGTAGATGTTAAATGACAATCGTAAAAATGTCCAATTTAAGTTAGTGGATCATTAGGTTTGATGGGATTAAATTTGATGATCTCATAAACATCAATGGTAGCCTCATGAATGTCAAATTATGGTCATTAGAATGGCAATTTTAAGCTCATGAAGTCTATTTGGTCCATATATCTTGTATTTGATATGCTCTATTAGATCATTTGGTCTCAATCAAGTGCAGACAATTGATCAAGATCCAATTAGATGCATGCCATTATTTCCTATAATCATAAAGGAGATGAAGTTAACTAGGGACCATGTCATAAAAGTTAAACTAAGATAAAAGCCTAAGTCTATAAGCATAATTAAATAATTCCCTTCAAATATTATGGTCGTAACTTAGGATTTTAGTCTAAGGTTCCATTATATTAATAAATATAATGAACCTTAGGAGAAAAACACAAGTTAAGCATAAATTTTAATGCATGGGACCATTTGTTATCAAGATGGAATGTGGGAGTCCCATATGGCATCTACATGGGGATACTTGACCTTTTGAATTTTTAGTTCCATGTTCACTCCATTAGATCATTTCTATGTAAGTAGTCATGGACTGTTGATCTTGATCTGGACGTTTACACTTGATTGGCTCCTTTCATATTTTAAAGCTGTAACGTAAGTTTTATCTTAAGGTTTAGTTGTATTAATAAATACAATGGGACCTTAGGTTAAAATCTAGGTTATGTTTATTTTTAAGAAAAGGGGCCCTTTAACCTTAACGATGATCTCACATAGTTTGATCCTCTGTCCTGCTTAAGTATAGAGTATCGATCATGATTTGAGTGATCATGTGGGATTGGACTAATGGATCGAGGCTTTAAGTTTTTCAGGACTCCAATGAATATTTACTCATAATGAAGTGACTATCATCAAATTTTTAAAGAAGTGAAGAGCTTAAGTTAGGATGCGGGTTAATATAGGAACATAAGCTAAAGTTTTAAGACTAAGGTCTTATTCGTGTTGATAAATATGAATGGGGCCTTAGGTTTAAGTATTTAGGATAAGTTTATGACAAAGGGGACCATTATAATATAAAATATCCTAAAAGAATAAAATTTAGGACACATTAAAAACATATGGAACATAAAGGGGAAAATAAAAGGGAACCAAGCATGATTTTTAGGCTAGGGTTTGGTTGTGTTGAAAACATGACCAAGCCTTGGCATAAAAATTAGGCTTAAGTCTAAAGTTTATTCAAAATGTTCCTACCAAATTGATTCCCACCAAAATTTGAATTTGAATCAAGGTATAAGTTAGGTATTTTTGAAGGAGGGTTTCATCGCATTAATCCAATTGTGAGCCACCATAAATTCAAGACTAGTAAAAGTCTGAATATGGTTAATTTATAAATTCCAAGCATGATCCATAAAAATCTCCATGAAACCTAAAACCTAAGATATGAGGATCAACTCTTAGAAATATTAGGCAATGTTAAAATAAAACCTTGAACAAATGGCCCAATTTCATCAGGCATGTATGATCTTCAAATTCTACCAAAGTGAAAATTATCAAGATTTCAATGTGAAGGTTCAAAGTGATCACAAGGGTCCCTATTTTTAAAAAATGGGGTATGTTGACCTCAAGACTATGTATATTTCATTTGATAAAATCAACCAAAAAGGGAATGAAAGGAGATGTTTAGATGGCAATTGACACCATATTTGAAAAAATGGACAAAGATAAAGTAATGAAAGAAGAACTGAAAGAGAAAGTGGAACAATTAAGGTCAAAAATACATAGATTTGTCAGAACAATTCAACCATATATCATATAATCTAGTCTTCGTGTAGAAAAAATGGAAATAACGAGAGAACTGGACAAAATGGGTAATGCAATGAAAGTCTAGATTGAAAAAGTTGCCGATCATAGGATCTCAACAATTCTCAATGTAATGACAATTTTCTCTAAGATTCAATCATGATATGAATAACTAATAAAAAAATATAAATGGATGTGCTCAAGAGAAACCAAATTGGGAGGAACTCATGCCTGAGTTGGTTGAGTTCTTAAAATTTCCTTATGTTGATCTTATTGAAAAATGGCTAATCAATGAAGATGAAATTATCTATCAGATTGAATTTATTTGGGCCACCAAATTTAGAATCTAGTCTCTTCAAGAATGTGTTAAAAAATTCAATAATGTAAGGTCACATGGGAATGACATAATGATGGAGATTGACATGATGTCAAGAAATTGGATTGTCATTTTTTCAATGACAAAGATCAAAAAGGAAATTTGATTTCAATTGAGACCATAATTGGAGAATTCAGAGCATGAGTCAAGAACTTTGCCACTACATTTGCATTTAGCTATGAGGAACTTAATCAGTTGTCCCAGTACCAAGTGAATGTAGATAATTTGGATATAAAAATCAATAGTCTCAGAAGCAAAAATCAGGAAATGAAAGAATTGGATTACTTTATAGACATTGCCTAAAGGTACATGGATTGACTAGATGAAGACATGATCAGGCTAATCCTTTAGAGAATTGATGATTTATTGAAAGGTAAAGAATTGTCAATATGATATACAGAAGAATGAAGATTTGATTTTACTATTCCTATTTTCTCTCCTCTTGTTTCTTTATGTCTAACTTGTGTAATTGCACTATTTTATTTTTGGAAATGTGCATTGTATTTTTTCAAATTGCCTTTTTAATTTTACTGACTCGATTTTTCAAGTTGTGTAAGTTGATGATATTATTTTTCAACTAGTGAAAAAAAACCCCAATTGTTATCTCAAGTGGTACTAATTTCATAATGAGTTTTTTCACCTTTTTAAAATTGCAATTTCTCATTGATATTTTAACACTTCTATAAAAATGCAAAAGAAGTGATTTTTCACCATAACCACATATTTTAGCTAATAAATACAAGTTATAGCTTCATAATAAGGGTTTGAAAGAAATATTTTTTTCGGAAAAGCATTGTAAAAGGAGATCAGTCTTTCTATTCTTCAGAATCAATATAAGAAAGGTGTTTCTAAACTATGTTAGTTATATCTTTTGAATTGTGTCTTTCATTTAATTCATTGTATTTGATTTTTATTTCCATTATTATAAATTCCAAACTATTGAGCATAGGAGATTAGATTACAAATTTTCTATTTTGAGTTTTAATTTACATTTTCAATATATGTGAAAATCTTAGTTGGAATAGAGGTAATTTCTTAGTTGTTTTTGTTAAAAAATATAAAGGTTTGTCAGTTTTTGTTATTAGAATCAGATGGTCTTTTGGTGTATGTTTCATATCCTTATGGATATGATTACATATTTTAAACCCATTGAATGAGAGAGATTTTCCTCTTTCAAAAGTCAAAATTCTCCTTCAACACTTTCATCCAGTCTCTGGTTTATAAATTGATGATTTTATTGCTCCAACATTTCTCCCTTCTCTCTCATTCTATACATATTCCTTTCTCAAATCTCCTTTTCATACTTTTAGGTTAAAATTAATACCCATGGTTTACATTCCATTGTTTGTAAATAGTTTATATTTTTCTTTTTTATCTTTTAATAAAGGTAGCTCCCTTGCTAATAGGAGAGGTATTCTATTCCCCATACTATTAATGTGAAGTGACTGATTTCTCCCCCTGAAAAATTCTCATGCCAATAATTTTTGGCACCTACCATAAGGAATATTTTTGAGGTTTTCATGCCACACATTTTTTACTGGTCCACATGACTCTACCATCATCTCAAGGACCACTCCAACAACCTTATTTAGACTTAAAACAATATAGTCAATTAGATATTGTGCTAAACTTTAGACAAATATTTTGGGATGATGATCAAATATTTTAACTCATTTTCAAGTCATCCTAGATATTCTAAATTAATAATTGTAATGTCATAAAAGAGTAAAAAGAGCCTATGCATGAAGAGAATCCCGTAGAGTTCATCTAGCAACCTAGAATCAGTAAAATCAAATGTGACCATTTTGGGCATTCAAAATACAAATTATCAACCTAATTTAAATTGGGATGAAGATTCAAAAGAATATTTATCTTCAATATTTTGATCATTTTCTTTTGGCAATAGAACAAGCAATACTCAATTAAATATTGTTAGATCAAAATTAGATATAGAAGAAACATGTGATGCCATTGCCCACATAAACTTTGAGATTACTTCAAGAAGATAAGAGAGAAGACAAAAATTAAAAGTAGTTCATATAGCTAATAAAATACTTTCCACAACTAGAGTTTCTTATCATGACAATTCAGGCACCTTAATCTCTAGTTCTTTAACCTAATATTAATTGTATAACACAAAATCAAGAATATATTTTGTTAGATTTGAGAAATTTCACTTGGGATAATAGAATGAGTTTAGCACATTTTCATAGAGCAGTTGGAATATTGGAAGAAGAAAAAGATTGAGTAGTTTTAGAATAGTGGCTGAAGCATTGGTTGCATGAAGAATACAATAAAGAAGGCTAGCTCAGAGAGGTCTTCAACTTCAACTTGCACCTCAATGCCAATAGCTTTCTTCTGAACTATTAGAAAATAGATTCACTAGAGAAAGTAAGTTTAAAGGTCAAATTGAACCTTTTTATTAGTTACAAGAACATTCTAGCTTTCATTTGAGTCCTAAACATCATAAAAAAATCAAAAGTACAACCAATATTCCCTCAACCTCTAAAGAAAATAAACAACTTAAAATTAATACCTTGACAAGTCAAGCACTTGTCTCATCAAGAATGGTTATTTCCATACAAGTAGTTTTTTAAACCATGGCATTACCATGCAGAAATGTGACTGATCCATTGGTCTTTGGACAATTACATAACCTTCCAAAAGGATCCATAAAGATCTTTCCAAGATTTTATGGAGATGGAAAACAACACCCAGATGAACACCTTACAGTATTCAATGTTACATGTGGCATTTTAGGTGTTGAGCATGAAGAAATTTCCATCAAGATATTAATTAAAATGTTGCATAATAGGGTGACACACTGGTTTTACCATCTCACTCTAGGATCTGTTAGTAACTAGAATACATTAAAAACTAAATTTTTGAATAGATTTTTAACTAGCTGAGGATGCCCACGCTCTGCTTGTTCAACTTACAAAAATTAAAAAATAAATATATTAACCAATGAGAGAGTTTGTCATTAAATTCAATAAGTTGATAAATAAGATACTGGCTAATGCATGACCTATATATGAAAATTAGAAAAATGTTTCTTTATCAACTCTCAATTAGCCAAAATAAGTTATCAATTGAGAGAGGCAAGAGTACAAAATTGGAATCAACTTAAGAATTGGCTAACGAAGTTAAACATGACATGATAATGTTTCGAAAACTTAAGAAAGAACCTTCAAAGAATAAAGATCAAATTGTAGGATAATTTTCAATAGATTAACTTTTGCATAAAATGGCTAATGATATAATAGCCCTCAAAAATAAAATACCTAAACAATCCATTACAACTCCATACCAAGATATTCCTAACATAAATTGTGTTCCTTTTCAAAGAGATCATCCTAAACTGCAAGCTCCTCAACCAAAACTAGCACTTAAGAATCCTTCTTAACAAAAAACTAATGCACCAATAAACATAGTCATATAATCTAAGAAAATATTTGGATACGAAGAAGTTGAAGAAGAAAATGAATTAGAAAATCTAAAACTTAAATATTGGAAATTGAATAACCTAGTTGTGACTCTGTAAAGACATTCCTGGAATATAATTCAAATGAATATGACTATGTAGAGGGTGTTTGGGATATGAATAAAAATCCTTTATAGTTTTCACTAGAACTTAGAACTAAAAGATGTATTTTAGTGAGTCACAAGAATAAACTCCAAAATTTATTCTCCTATCAGGAACTACCCCACCAGTGCAAACAAAAGGGAAGCAACTACTAATAGGTATTTCATTTAATGCCAACATTTCTCAACCTAGTTAGATCCCTTATGGTAATTTACTAAGCTTTGACATAATTTATCATGCCAACAAAACTAAAATTCAAATTTCATAAGATGAATACTTGAGAGCATATCAAAAGCAATTAGATAGGCTAGTTAATTTAATCAAAGGAAAAAATCTAAATGCTAAAAAGTTTAATTTCAAAGGAATCTTAACTAGCCCTGTTACTTCTATTCAAGTCAACTCTATGGCTTCAGTGACTTCCAAATATAATAAAGTTGACCATTTCCCTTTTCCTCAAGAGATGCAAAGTTATTAATTATATTCTTGACATGGGAGCCTTAGATAATGTAATGCCCTCCAAAGTTGCTCATGCTCTTGGCCTAACTTGCACTAAGTCCTTTGGGAGTTATTATTCCATGGAGGAGAAACAAGTCCCTCTCTTTGGAAAAATTAAATATGTAAAAGTATCTTTTGCATATTTTTTCTGAAAGTGAACCAAAATCAATATTTTGGTCATGAATATTCTAGTAGCTTATGACATTCTTTTGGGTATAAATTTTTGCAAAGAATTGAGAGAAAAAAATTCAACTGGATATGTCACACACCATTATTATAGTCAAAGGAGTCAAGTAACTTCTAAATCTTGAATTGAAAATGAAATACATAGTTCAAAAATTTTATGATCCAAGAGTTGATATCTTATATGAAGATGATATAATTGGTAATTATCTTGTAATGACGGAGAAAGGTGTAGAGTTACCAGAGATCATGTAATAAAATCCAAATGACATTTGGATGATGGAGTTTGATTGTAGTTATTCATCAATGGGTTTAGGTATAGGAGTAATCTTGATATCTCCATCTAAGAAAATTTTTGCTTTTTCTTATAAGTTGTAATTTGATTGCACCAATAATATAGTTGAATACAGTTGAAAGTTTTTAGGTAGTATAAGATATGGGAATCAAAAATTTAAAGGTTTTGGGTGATGTTAAAGTCATTGTGAAGTGAAAGGTTAATATCAAGTGAAAAATGACTGTTTAAGACACTATAGGAACAAAGTTTGGGATATCATTAAAAAAATTTATGCTTTCTCTATCAATACAATTCTTGGAAAACATAACTCTAAAACTAATTATTTTGTTATATTAACTTATTTGATGATTCCCCATAAATATATCAAATACAAATAATTATATGAATGAAATAATATACAACCCAAGTGTTCCAGACAATGTAGATAATTGGCATGTTTTTAATGATGATCAACAAATCATCTCTTTCCTAGATAAAGTGGACATCTTCAAAAATTTGTACTTTGAAGGAAGTGACTCCTCATATAGAAAATCTTCAGTTCATTCATCAAAATAGGGAATCGTAGATGAACATGATGAAGAAGGTGTCATCAAGTTGAAAGGAAATAAAATTACTAAAGGCCTAGATTTAGAATATTTTTTTGATAAACACAATAGATTTTTAAAAATTAAAATGTGAAAAGGAATTCTTGATTATACGACTATGAAAAAGTAAACATTGGTTCAGAGGAACATTCTAGGTTTGAAATGGATTGGATTCTTGAGCCAAAGGATTGGATTATCAATGTAGAGCCATGTTTTGAAATTTATGATAAAAAATAACAAATTTCAATTTTAATTGCCAAATACACTAAGAAAATAATATAAAAATTTAAAAACATAATATCATCATGATAAGCACACTCTTCACTTTTTAAAAATATGATTTTTATATATTTTTAACTAATTTATGGTTTCAAATTATGTTGATTTCTAACTATACCTTTTTTTGGCCACTACATGCCACAAACAAACATGCCTATACATGTTCATGTAATTTATGTTTCATTGATCCAAGTGAAAAATAAGTTATATGGAAAAACTAGGCCTAATTCTACACACATGTAAAAAATGATTTTCATTTTTTTGAGATAGTTAGGCACACTGAACAGATGGCTATCAATTTTTTTTTTAGTTTTTAAGATCTATTTACTTTTAAATGTAATTAAAAACTTATTCATTGAAAAATATAAAAAAATCTAGGTCACAAACTGTAATATCCTATCTAAATTTTCCCAAAAGGGTTTCAAATAATATTAAATGTTATTCAAAAAAATGGTGCACAACACAATTGCCTTTCTACTATGTCTTCTGAAAAAAGCAAGAGTTACTCTTAAAATTTTGGATGTTTGACCTTGTTATGCTTACGTATTTTGACAAAAATTTAGTGTTTTGGAAACTAGACTAAAAATTCTACATTTTGTGTTCTTACACCATCTTCAAATTTAGAGTGTAAATATCTCAAATTATCTATAGAACTTTAGATTTATAAAATATTAGAAAAATCATGTCCACAAGTAGGCCACTTTATGTCCCCCAAATTTGTACACTTACCCACTTATATATCTTCTAAGGAACTTGTTTAAGGATTTTTTTTTTCATATCTGACCTCCCAGCTCATTAATAGACAATTAGCAGATGATACCTTCCTCACACTCGAAGAACAAGAAGCCATATTTAATGAAAATATCTAATGATTTAACCCTTTATGTCTGGATTTTAGCTTTAACCTATAATGGAGGAAAACACATTATTTTAATCAGAAGATGATGCCTATGCCTAACTAGCTTTGAAAGTATAATTGGTAATGGATTGATTAGGGGGAACATTTCATGTTATTGGGTATCCTTTTGATTTTAGATAATTTTCTTGATGAGATTTGGAAGTGTGTCCTCAATAGGATTAAAAACAATATTGAATAATAGATCACTAAGCCCCTATCTCTATCAGATAATTTCTAAATTTACACTAATATCCTAGCCACTACACATGTCTACTATTCCTCTTATTGGGCTCCCTTGAAGGCCTATTATGATGCTCTATCTAAAACCCTCAAATATTTCCTCTAGGCTAATTCTAATCATTCCTAGGGTTTCATCAAGTGGTATGAGATATATTTCACCTCCCTCATGATAAAGGTGGCATTGACATCATTGACACATATCGACAAAGTATGGCATTATGTGTTAAGTGTGTTTCTTCGACTATTGAGGGAAATGAATCTTGGAAAATTATTATAAGATATGTGTCTCTATAGGCTATCCCTATGGTAAAACTAGTTATAAAAATATTGACTTCTAATCCCTTATCATTATTGTGCCTAACAAAAATACTAACTCTTTTGTGATAAAAAACATTTGCAAGGTTTTTGAAGTGACCAAACTACACTTGATGTGAGTGGGTGATGGGTTTTGGATAGGGTTGTATTTTAAAGACCATATCTTATGGTGGTCCCCTATTCTTACTAATTCTTCCATTCCCCTGGATGAATTACTTGACATTAAAATTTTATGATTATTATAAAAATGGATTCACAATATCTAATATTTGGTTACTTATAGAGATTGGATTCCTTATCTTGAACTAAAAATCATGTTTTAGATAAACAATGTAGACTTATCTTCTATTTTTTACATTTAGGAGTTACTAACTAATGTTATACTATATAAACTTAGTGAGTAGCCTCTTAGGGCTTGGTGGAAAGACTAGAGGTGGAACTACAATATGTATTTCAAGAGCTACTCTCCCAAGATTATTTATCAATTGATGAGTCTATTCTCTCTAGCTTTAGGCATGCTCAATAGGTGTTTGTGCCTCCAATCCTCTCCCAAAACATGGCTCTCCCATCTAGATCATGTGTAGCATGCTGGCCCAAAGCCCAAGCTATCTCAATTTTTATGATGTTTGATTTATCAATGACATCCCTTCGATGATCATCTTCTCCACCTTCATATTCCCATGCCCTCTCTAACTTGTAATCATGTAGAATCCTTTAAATATTTATTTTGGATTTATTTAAAATCCCAGTCTGCTTGGCATTCAATTCATTCATTATTGTAGTCGTATCACCCTGAGCCTTTCTCTTATCAATAGGCACTCTTTGGGTATTTTTCTAATTTGATAGCCTCTATTGCCTTCTTATGGAATTTTTTTATTATTATTCTCTTTTAGCTATGAAAATCTAGAAATAATATTATTTTCAATTATTAGACATGTGAAATTTCATTTTTTTAATGAAAATGTTGTTATTTCTTAGGTCTATTTTTAGATTCAATCACAACTGGAAAATATGTCTTTAGATCTTTGCCACCTATAGGAAATACTCTACAACTAGGGGACTTTCCATTGCCCCATGAGCAGGGTTCTGCTTGATGGCTCATCCTATAGTCTACCACCTCTTCCTCTTAGAAGGCATTGAAATAGAAGTTAATCTAGAAGCAAAGGCCACTTTTCTCCATGCCCTCCCTGAGGGGATGGATGGAGTTTTCATGGTATGTTTGATGTTATTCCTACACAATGGTTTCCATTAAGCACTAAATTTCCTATGTAACCAACTAATGGTTGGATTATCACTATTCATAAAGACCCTCTAGATGGCTAAAATGCTCTAGAGATTCCTAATGTGGATCTACCCACTTGGTCAGTGCTTCCCAAGGATGATCCTCTAACTCTAACTCATGGGGCAGCGATTTGTGCATAAAAATCTACTATTTATTTATTTTTATTTTTTTAACACACTATGACCAACTATTATTGTTGCTTTAGAGCCAAGTTTTTGCTTTAGCATGGATTTTATGTCGTCATGTGTCTGGTTACTTTTATTTTCAACATTTTGTAATTATATTTTTTTATTAATATAATGTGAAGTTTTCTAATAATAAGTTAATATTAAAATACAAACCATTTTATGACCTTGTGTCCAAATAAGGGTTGCCACATTTTTAATTTAATTATATACAAATATAATTTTAGACATAAGTGGTATTTTATTCATTTTATCAATTTATAATAAATATTGACAAATAAAATTTATTTTAATAACCTTAACTCCCCCTCGTAACATTTTTTAATTAAAATTGCATAAATTCCATTTAAAAAATATTAATGAATAAGAAATGGAATAATATGTCAAAATAAGTTAGTAGGTGATCTGGTGGTAGAACTTGAGCACATAAAGAATTCTGCAATAATGACCGTGCTTGTATTAAAAAATATGCAAGAGGTTGTGTAATAATTCCCTGATGTATTAAAGTTCCTTTTTTACCATCTATATGCTATATTATGATATCCTAGTGAAGATAAATATAAATAAGGAACTTAACTCGAAGGATAACTCACTATGAGACCAAGTGAAACTCAATGTGGAACTCATATGATAACTCTAGGTGGAACTCACCCTCTCACCTAGTTAGTCTATTTATCACATCTAAGTAAGTTGAAGTTACATGTGTAGGGATTATCCATCTAATAAGTAAACAAAATAATACATATCCTACACCAACACCCCCCTCTTAAGCATATCTTAAGTGGGTAGAAAAGAAACTATGGGTCCTAATAATAAGGCCTGATGAGGTACCCAAATATAATGCAACTCTCAATAAGTGGAGTAAAAAAGAAAACCTAATGGGAAAAAATTCCCTCCCAAAAAGGATACAAAGAAAAGAAGGTAGGAATATAATTCCCACTCCAACACTCCCCTTAAACATAGCTTAGGTTGGATAGTAAATTTGGTCTTAGTAATGAGGCTTGATGAGGTACCCAAGTACATAGAGATGATCCCATTATCTTATAAAATATGAAAGATATGTGTCTCCACAAAGATGAAAGATAAAGTATGTGTAGAATATCACATAGAGAATGTTGTAGTAGGTCCCTCTACAATAAATGTTTTATCTTCCTTTTGAAAGAAAGAAACCACAAGCTATCAAACTATTGAATTTACATTCAAGTGGAATGTAGATATGAATCAGGATGTACATCTCTAAAAAATGCTCAAATGTCTCCTTGTTAATTCTTGAATGTGTCAAAGTCTAATCATATATCACATGTCTAATTGTAGAAGATGGTAATGAAAAAATATACAATAAAGGGGGAGAGAATAGCCAGATAAGAATATAGACATGGAACATCGACTAAAAGAATATCCATGGGAAGAGGAGAACAAGGCTCAATAACTGAAAGATAGTTGATAAATAAAGCACTCAGATCTGCAAGATGAATGTCCACAAGAACATATGATTCATCGATGATCTCAATGTGTATACTATCACTAAAATTAGTAAATTCCTCATAAATGAATTTCTTTGAAGGTTATGGAAGAGAAACAATCTACACATGAATAGATGTAAAATATATAATTAGATAACTAAGGTCTAATAGAATCTTATCTTGTAGTGGGGGATCGATGGGAGGGAAAACACTATCCAACATGGATGTATCATCAAAAGAAATAAAGATATGAGGATAGAGTACAATAGTCTCAAAAGAGATAATAGAAAAAGGAGGAGGAAGTGTGATGTAGGTCATAATAGGATCCCTTAAAAGAGACTATATGATACTCTAAACAATGTAGGGACACATTGTGTATTCCACATGGCAATGAAGATCCATGAAAACATGTAGTAACAAGGTGGAAACAACCTTGTCACAAGTAATATCCCACTTATCAAACCAAATATAATTAATGGGTGAAGGAATATATCGATATATAAATGGAATACAATTCTTGTTTATGAGTAAGTATTCCATGTAAGCACACCATAAATAATAATTAAATTTTTTAGAAGAACCACTAGTCTAAAATCAAGATTCCTTATCTAGAGTCTCTAAAATGGATTCATCATGATCGAGAGAAGACACCAAACAAGTGTTATTTTGCATGGTATAAACTATAGTGAATACTTGAAGCACATCATGAATGGGATATTGAGCACAACTAAGAATGCATCCAAGTGAGAAATCAGTGCTAGAGTGATGTGGGATAATGCATGATAAAATTTTGATGTTGAACATAGCTGAAAATACATCTACATGTGATTAATAGGTGCACAAAGTACAATGTAGAAAGTAGTAGGACCCATAGCATAGGTAAACCCTTGAATATGACACTTTATAACTTTAGTGCATTTTAAAATTTAAATTATAATAATGAAAAGGGGATGAATAACAAGCACTTTTGAATAAAGTGGTACATAATTCTAAGTTACTAATGAAAATTTATAGCAAAAGATATTTTTCATTATTAATTGCATATTTAACTATATTACACTTAAAATTTAAAAAATTATATCCAAATAAAGGGCAATGTAGCCTTCCAACCACTCATTAGAACTGACATAGAATGATGAACTTCCTTAAGTCAACAAAAATTTAAAAATGTCCCCTTATACACCTATATAAGATATGAAACATTAAATAGCTTCACATTAAGAGGAAAATACACACATGATTAAATGAAATACCTAATAAAGCTATCTCAATTTAAATTAAAGCATGATTTAATTTTTTTAGGGCTCATTTAACAATAAAAAACTATTAGGGCACTAAATTGTAGGTTTTTACCTAGCAAGGAGAAAATAAAGTGTATGATGCCATCATAGAGGAAGAAATCTTGCTAGAAAAAAAATCCAAAACCAACTCTAAATATGCCCAAATGGTGATGTATAAAATAAATTATTATTCTAATCATAGCTGCTCACCATAGAAGTCTAACACTTCATGCCATGGCTCAACAGGACAATACACCAAAGGAATCGATTGGAGTCCTTACATGTCTGGCTGTAGCTTTAGAACACATAAATAGTTCTGAGTGAAAAATAAATCCTTTCTAATGCCTAACAGTCTGTAAGAAGGTTAATGGTGAACTTGGAGTCCAAACAGGTCTTATCAGGTCCAAAACCATGTAAAACCAAAACATGAAGAGAAATCATTAGGTAGAAGACTTTAGATCCACCAAGGCTACACCAATTGGTATCTTTTTCTCCTTTGAGGACCATTAATGAATAGTCATAGGTAAATGGGTCAATCTATAGTGTAGTATATTATACAAGGTTTGTGTAAGGATAGCAGAAGCCAAATGAGGATGCACTGTTAAAACCAGACTGAAGGTGACTTGGTAGAGGAGGAAGGCAACATCCCTTTTCATGTCATGAAGATATTTACAAGGTGGAAGGTGCATTTTAATTCCATCAAAAATAAGGTTTGGTTGATTATATGACTGACCATAGCTTTAAGGGGTAGGAAAGAAGGATCCAATGAAATGTTATACCAAGACTTGATTAGAACATGAGCATTGAAGTGCCTTAGGGTCTTTACATGATTTGAATGCTATAGGGTAAAAAACCATGCATAGATCCCCTTGGCTGAAGGTTGTGGTATAGGATTGGAAGTCAAAATTTTTAGCATTGATCCACTACAAAAAGCAATTTATAGAGACAAAAAACTAGGCCATTGAAACCTCCAAGAGGTTTTTGTTCACCTCCTTAACCAATTGGACATCCATGCAAGGTAATAATAAGAGAACAAATGGATGAATATTGTCTGAACAATATAAAAATTCATTTTAATTAATTCAATAGAATACAAAAATAGAAATCAATTCAATGAACTAATGTTCATTACCAAATCCTAAAGCTTTGATACCATGTTAGAATAGGCTAGAAGATGATCTTTTGGTAGAGTGAGAACAAAGTGACCCTGATTGTGTTAAAAAATGTGCCAAGGGATGTGCAGTAATTTCCTAATTTATTAAATTACCTTTCTTATTGCTTGTTGACTCTATTACAATAGACTAGTGAAGATGAATATAAATAATTATTAGGGGAGTTAACTTAGAGGAGAACTCATTATGGGACTGAGTGTAACTCACTATAGAACTCATAGGAGAACTCATAGTGGTACTCACTTGAACTCCAGGTGGAACTCACCCTCTCACCCACTTAACCTCTTTATCACACCTAAATAAATTTAAGCTACATGTATAATTATTATCCATTTATTAAATAAATGGAATAATAAATATCTTACACAAATATAATATTGATTTTATGTAATAGTTTCTTAAATTTATTTAATATTTATTAAAATATAATATTAGAGTATGAAAATTAGATAATCACATGCCTAAATTTAAAAGGATTATGAATTAAATGATATATAATTTTTATTGGTTAAATTACAAATAATATAATTGAGTGATTCTTTCACTAAAAAAACAAATAAATGGGAATAAAAAAATGTGAATAAAACTTTAACTTGCTTCAAATGGGTCGCTTCTCTAAAATGAATATGATTATGAGTACCCATTTCTATAAATATTAGATTAGTCACAAATAATAAAAAGATGATCCTCATCTTATAAATCATTTGAAATAATATTATATTTCAAATCTAGATGAAGAAAAAAACAATAGTATATTGAGATTTGAGATGTTTTAATGTGTCTTAGTTCAACACCACAAGAATCTGTATGGTATGGGATTGAATGTATACATATGATTTTGTTGATATTTAAAATATATTATTCTCAAAGTTCAAAATTATTTAACTAGACACATTTTAATTATGAATTAAATGAATAAGAATAAATAAATGAATAATATGTATGAAACAAATTTCATCTTTAAGATTTGAGAACAAATATTTCTAAGCTAAATATGTTTGTATAATTTTGATGTATAGTTTATGTTGATAGGTAGTTAAATGAAAGCATAAGGTTTTAAGTTAATTTTTACTTTTTTTTTTTGGGTTGGTTGGTTTACTATTTAATATTGTTTGATAGTTGAGCAGTTTGTTATTTGTTATCTCATTGTTTTTTCTTAGTTTGTGAACTTAAATACTTAATTTTTTTTTTCTTTATACAAGATTTTGGGACTTTTAAAATATCAAATTTTACCACTTATCTTAATAAACATATAAATGAATTATTTTGCTATAAATATTATATTATTTTTTAAAATAATATTTATTAATTAAATAAAAATAATAAGTGAATAATTAATAAGAGAGAGATTTAAAATTATTATTATTATTATTTATTTCATAAGTGAAATCTCAATGGAATGAAATACAATGGAATTTATTACAATTGAGGATAAACATGAAAGCATACATGGGACACTTATTCTAATGGTAAACAAGTAGGCACAACATTTCATGGTATAAATAACTACACAGTTGTGCAGTGGAAGCTATTTTCCATAAAAAACCCATTGGTCTATTAAAATTAAAAAAATTCAAAAATAAAAGTTTTTCATTAGACAAAACAAAATTTACAACTTGCAGCTTCTACGAAAATTCTTCTAGAAAGCCTTCCTAAGTAGAGAGTCATACTATAAGACTTAACCTTAGCTCTTCTACCTTTTTTTTATTTATGCACTTTGGTGCACTCTTTATATGTCAAAATTTATTGGACAAATGATAAATATATTTAAATTTATTTGAAGGGTTGAGATTTATCTTCCATTGAAGCCATATTATTTGGTTTTGTCCTTGAAATTTCAATCTCTAGGTTTGCCCTTAGATATAGTTTGGATAGAGGTTTCTAAAATTGATTTTGACATCCTCTCAAATGAAGTGATATGATCATACTTATAATATAATTTATTTGATAAAAACCCTATAAGGTCCTCCTTTTGACCAATAAATGAAGAACCTCATATAGGAGCTTCCATACCTAGTTTGAACCCCACCTTCCCAAGATTTTTCATAATTAGGTAGCTATTCTCTATACATAGTAAGGAGACCAGGAATAGTCTTATTCCACTAAGCATATTCCTTATTTCTTATGGAACTTCAACAATATGTGGTCAAATTAACAATTACAAAGCATTGTGGTACTAGAAAGACAAGCCCTTATAATTAGAGTGTCAAAGTCTAGTTTTAGGTCAACATTATAAATTATTATCTAATTATTATAATAAAATAAATGACTATTAAAATGTTAATTTTATATAATAATTATGAATATTAATATATTTTATTATTAAATGTTTCCTTCCATACAAGACTCTCTAAATCTCTCACATTATTTAGAAAAAAACTAAATAAATTACTAAGTGATATTAGAATAATCAACTTGTTACTTTTATAGATGACCTTGTATTTGAATTATTATCTTCTCATGAATGCATTTAAATATTTATTATAGAGACATTTAGATATATCTATTTTAATATAAATTCTTACATCATCTATATGAGTTGATGCTTACATAACAATAATAATGATTTTTAAAAAAAAAACTACTATTAAAAAGCTAATTTTATCTAATTGTTATGAATATTTATATATTTTTAAATTAAATGGTTCCTTACATAAAATACATTCTAAATTCCTCAAATTATTTTGAAAAATCTTTAAAAATTATTAAATAAATTTAAAATAATCATTTTTCTGCTTCCATACATAATCCCATATCTTAGCTACTTTCTTCTTATGAAAGAATTTAAGTATATGTTACATAAATATTAAATATTTTTTTTTAATAGAAAGTCATGTATCATGTATATGAATTAATGTGTATGCAACATGTTTATAATTCCTCTAATGAATGGTCATGGATAAATATGTTTTTTAATTAAGATGTAATCATGGAAGCTATGCTCTCATCAATAATAATAATAATAATAATAATAATAATAATAATAATAATAATTCTTCGATAAAATATAATTATTAAAAAAATTAACTTCTTAATTAAAGAGTTGATATCCCCTTATTTTCTCTCAACCACATTTCATTCCAAAACATAAAGACTTGATGTTGGTTAGATTTTCCCAAAAACAATATCCTATATAGAACATCTTTTTTTAGATGTTCAATATATATTTTAAAATATTTACTCTTAGAAAATTTTAAGATAATATTAGATAAATTAAAAATTAGTACATTTTTTTAATTAAATATATCTATATATTAAGTTAACATAATTATTGAAATAATTCACAAAAAATAAATGTTGTATGAAATCATGCCACATCACACTAGGTAAAGCCTAGGATCAAAAACAAAGTATCGTAATCTATGAAAAGCTTATAAACAAATCACAAAGTCCTTAAAATTAATAAATTTTATGCAGAAAGAGCAAGGCCAAAAGGTAAAAGATTTATATCATCAAAACCCCAGCCTGATCCTTGCAAGTTATTTCCATCTAGAATAGGCTCCCAGCTAATAACTTAGGAAGTGTCTATGTCATCATCTTTTGCCTGTGTTTGAATGGGTGAAATCACCAAAGAAATCTTGAGGAATTTATTCATCATATTTATTCAGCCTCTAGGTGGCACCCCCAAATCATCTTGGTGTAGAAGAGGAGGAGGAGGAGTTCCCCAACCATCCTCTCTAGTAGGGGAAGGAGGTGGTGGATACCACCCTCACTACTACCCAAGAAGAGAAACATGCTAGAATGGGGTGCCACAATGAGATTGGCACCTCGAATGGGTATAAAAATGCTCACCACAAGGAAATTGAGGCACTCTATCATCCAATATGGGATCTTTATGTGGAGAAGGCAAAACCTGAGCCATAGTACAAGGAGCATTTCCATAATGGGAGAGGATACCCTAAATATATTGAAGCTCCATAGCCACTTTATTAACTTGGACTTGAATCTAAAAAAGAATATTAGAAATGATAGAAGATTTGTGTAAAGTAAAAACATTATAATCAATAAAAGTATGATTGGAAATATTATTAATTCTTTCTTTCCAAATACAGAAGAGAATCTTCACTCTAAAAGTAAGCCAGACTTTCATGTATTTGAAGGGCATGGTGGGTTTGTCTTCAAAGAGGATATGCTGCCAAAGGAAGAGTTTGGGTTGGAAAGGCCTGAAAAGATCATGGATCCAAGTCTAGACCCTTCAACTTTTGGAATATTACTAGAAGAGATGATGAATCATCTCAAGGTGGCCATAGAAGAGGCAAGTAGGTAGGTGGAATCCAAGATGGATGAGTATTATACCAATAGTCAAGCCGTGGTGCAATATACACCAAGAAAAATGAGCAAACTTGGGATATACATAATCCCCCTAAATAGTGTTGAATCAAAATATCCATGTTTTAATAGATGCATGCATCCTTTAGTGGGAATTAAGCTTGTCAACCATGGGAAAATGGAGGCTGTACCATGTATATCCAAGCAGAGGAGTGTAATTATGAAAAGGGGTCTCAACATACCATTTCTAGTCATTCCACCATGATCAAGTGAAATGGACTAAGATTTTATGGAGCATGAAAGGTGAGATGACATTGAGGATCTCTTGATAGGACTCTTATTGTACATTGGCTAGCTACAATCTAGTTTTCACCTCCTCCTAGGATATTAAAGAGTGAGAGTGCCTATAGAAGATATCCTTGAAGGTATGAATTCCTCTATGATAAATCTTGAGAGTATTGACCCAAAGGACATCTACTAGGGGCATCTCATTATGAGATAAAATGGGAAACCACAAGAGAGAAATGGAGTTAGTAGAGAGCCCGATCCAAAAACTAGAGCCATTCCAAAGTAGCCATGGTTTAATATTTTCCCAAGCCTTCCATATAATTTTAACCACAAGGACCCTATGATTTGGATAAGAGACTAAATGAAGAGTAAACTAGGGAATCCAAGCCATTTTTAGGCCTTCTTGCCCTTAAGCAAGCCTAAGGAGATATTGTGCCTAAACAACACCTTCCAAGCTTCTTGGCCCTCAATGGCCCACACAATCTATTTGGCACAAAAGGTAGGTCATTTTTAGGCTATGTTGATGAGCCCCATCCCTCTATCATCATGCATGAGGAAATGATATTCCTAAGCCACCCTATGAAATCCTTTACCTTATGGGGAGTTGTCCCAAATAAAATCTCTGAGCAGTTTTCCCAACTTATGGTAATGTTTTTAGAAGGTAACCATCTTGAAAAGTAGTACACATTGGTGGATGTAAGAATTTTTTAGTAGATTTGACATTTTATTACTAACGAAAGAGACTTGGTCACCTAGTATTCTAGCTTCTTAGTAAATTTGTCAACAACATATTGCCATAACAAAGTTGGTGAGGCATCAAAAGCAAAGGGGATGCTAAGAAATTTAAATATTTCATCATGTTGGATCCACTTCTAACCAAATATAATAGCCCACACTGGCAAAGGGAGGTATGTTTTTTTATAGCAATGAGTTTTCTACCATTGGATGATGGAGCCAAAGGCTAGGTAGAAGGTGTAAAGACACTGTATTACATTGTCCACATTGGTTTCATCCTCAGTGACAATAAGGAAGGAGTAATCCACAAAGTATCCATTGAGAAATTTCATATCTTCATGTGGGTTTGTGACATCATGAGAGAGATAAATTCCATTAACAAGGCCCATTACATGGGCACTTTAAAGAATATGTACAAAACCCTCATCTTCAATAACATACAAGGTGAGAGCCAATGAGAACCCTTGATGAATAGAATGAACTAAGCCAAATTACTCAAAAGTAAATCCATTAATGGAAAATAAAACTAAGGCATATGAGAAGAGCATCTACATGGTGTGGATGAATATGGGCCCAAAGCCTAGAGCTCAAAGCATGGATAGAATAAATGGCCATTTGATGCGATCATATGATTTTTCAAACTCAATTTTGATGAACGTATCCTATTTATTAGGCCATTTTGGAGCAGTTACATATCTTCATGTGGGTTTGTGACATCATGAGAGAGATAAATTTCATTAACAAGGCCCATTACATGGGCATTGTGAAGAAGATGTACAAAACCCTTAGCTTCAAAAACATACAAGGTGAGAGCCAGTGAGAACCCTTGATGAATAGAATGAACTAAGCCAAATTACTCAAAGGTGAATCCATTAATCAAACAAACAACTAAGGCATATGAGAAGAGCATCTAAATGGTTTCGATGAATATGGGCCCAAAGCCTAGAGCTCAAATAATGGATAGAATAAATGGACATTTGATGCGATCATATGTTTTTTCAAATTAAATTTTGATGAACATAGCCTATTTATTAGACCATTCAAGAGCAATTGCATATCTTCATGTGGGTTTATGACATCATGAGAGAGATAAATTTCATTAACAAGGCCCATTACATGGGCATTGTGAAGAATATGTACAAAACCCTCAGCTTCAAAAACATACAAGGTGAGAGCCAATGAGAACCCTTGATGAATAGAATGAACTAAGCCAAATCGCTCAGAGGTTAATTCATTAATGGAAAAGACAACTAAGGCATATGAGAAGAGCATCTAAATGGGTTGGATGAATATGGACCCAAAGCCTAGAGATCAAAGCATGAATAGAATAAATGGCCATTCAATGCGATCATATGATTTTTCAAATTCAATTTTGATGAACATAGCCTACTTATAAGACCATTTGGCATAATCCATGCCTTCCCAGATGGTAATATTGTTATCCAAAATGTAATGGCTTCTAATGAAACCCATTTATTTTGGACAAACAATGTGAGGTAGTATATTACATAAATAGATTTCCAAAGCCTTGGCAATGATCTTATAGGAGACATTCAAGAGGGTGATAGGCCACTAGTTTTGGATCAACTCATGATCTCCTTACTTAGGTATATATTTGATATTTCCATTATTTATATTTATACCAAGAGAATTCTTACAAAACACTTCTTAATAAACCTTATGCAAGTCACTACCCAAAATGTCCCAAATATATTTATAGAATTCAAAGGGGAAGCCATCAATTCCAAGAGCTTTATCATCATCCATGTGAGAACTTATTTCATGCAAATCATCGATAGTGAGGGGCCTATTCCAAGTCACCTACTAGGCAGGAGTGAGATTGCATGGCACCACTGAAAAGCATTACTAAAGGGCAATTTCATGCTCAAATGAAGACGATTGATATTTGAACACTTTAAGATAATGGTCGACAAAGGCTTCCACTATCTATGGAGTCTATTTCTAGCCTCATAAATGACTTGTATTTATTGCTTTGAGTTTTTAACTCATAGCATTTGAAAAAACTCTTTAGAAGCTTTGTCCCCTAAGTTAAGCCAATGAATCTTGCCTTTGACCTGGGCTCCTCAAGCATTGTAGTTGTTTGAAATCTTAATGTGATGTCATAAAGAATAAACTCTCACATACACTATCTTATTAAAGGCATCTTTATCTAGGGGTAGAGTCACATGGCTTAGCTCTGAGGTGGTAGTAGAGTAAAAGTGCCTCTAAATTTTGGTAAGCTAGTGGCAATATATCTATAGAAAGTGGGAGGTCTTTATGATGGCATCATCCCACTAGAGAATCTAAGTATATTCTTGAGAAGGATGTGGATCTAAATTCTAATCTCCCCTAATGTGTGACATTGTGGGCCCATGCTTCAGCAAGGAGGTGTTAAGGAAGAATTATGTTTTATGGAGTTTGGGTTTCATAAACTACCATGTCACTCAAAACTTAATAGGGGATTGATCATGAATCCCAAAATATGGTAGCACCTACACCAGAGGAAAATAACCATTATCAAAAGAGAAGTACGGTTAGGTGCACATCATTTCCATATGTAGATGCTTTAGAATCCAAGTGGGGCCTTCCCTATAGTTACTCTAGGTGTACCAAAATCCATCTATAGGCCAATAGATTAAATTGAGGTCATAAAATCCCCATTTAGTACACATGTAAAACTATTCCTCTATTTTTCTAGCTTCCCATCTCATAGGTAATTAACCCATTTTGTCCTCAAGAGATGTCACCATATTAAAGTCACCACATAATACCCAATGGAAATCAAGGAGATGATCTACTATCCACCATGATAAATGGGTGCACTCCAAGCAATCATTCAATGCATAAATATTAGTAAAGTCAAAAGTTTGGCTTTGAATGCTAAAAAAAATCCATAATAACCGGTTGGTGGGGTTCATGCCAAATTATACTAAGTGTGGCTGCCACCTTGGAGAAATGAAATTGATCACCCCTCCACATCCTAAGGCATGGTTATTATCAAGAATGATATTGTCATGCTAGATGGAATTACTGACAACCATCAATAGAAAATCTACCACCTTGACTTTTTACAGATAGATAATGTCCATCATAGGAAACTTCCTTCTCAAATAATTCATAACAAACTTATGTTTTGGGTCTATGAGGCCCTGAACATTCCATGAAAAATAATTCTATGTCTTCCAAGTATAATCCTTCTAGGGAATTATACTAATTATGTAAAAAGTGCCCACTGTTGGCACTCAAGAACTCATATTGCTTCCTCAAATCAAGGTCAGCCTAAAATTCTCCCTCTTTTGCCTCATCATTTCTCTAAGGAGGGCTACAAGAACATTTGGGCATATCTTGTGGAGTAGGAAGTGGAAGAGTGGTTGGCTATGAGTCTAAAAATTTAGAAGAGCTAGGCATAGAGGCATCAAAACCTTAGGACAAGACAATAGAAACTAGAGGGGTGTTGAACACCTTGGGTTTTTATACTAATTTTGGGGCCTCAATTGGAGAGGTCTCTTTCTCAATAAGATCCTGCTCTTGTGGGCCATTGCTCAAAGATGACTTACCTCCTTTGAAAATAAAAGCTATGTTGATGGCTTTGGGAAAATATTTGTTCTTCCCTATCTTAGTCCACCTATCCTCAATTAATTTTTTGTTAGCTTTCAAAGAGGGCTTGGTGGGAGAGAATGAGTGGTTAGGTGAATTATTTCAATCCAACTTAAGCGGGAAATCCCATATCTTATGGTCTATGGCTTGGAAAAGAAAGCAAATGTTAGGTAGGTTGATATACAAGACTTGGCAAGAGTTCCTCACATGCCTAATTGGAATTTCTACAAACACTTTGAGGTCTCAGGAGAGTTCTACTTCTACATAGACCCATTTTTATGATCTAACAAAGTAGAATTGATTTTTTCATGAAAAACCACATAGCCTATGGAGGATGTTATTTGATGAATAAAATGACATCAAGGGAGTGTGAGACTTGAAAATTTAATCTAGATATGGAATTTAAGAGTGGAGTGATATGAGAACACAAAGTCTTGTGTCTAGGGGGAGAGAACCATTAGTGAGTTCCTGACATACCAAGTGGCAAACCTATGGAGGATTCTTCCTACATGGGAAGGGTCAGAGAAGCAAAGAGGAAAAATCTTTTAGTCATGTTATAGATGCTCTCCAGATTAATGCCATTAGATGCCCAATGAAGTTGAACCCAAGACCATAACATAATTTTGGAAGGGATTATACTAATAAAATAGCCTATTAAACAAAATTTATCTAACCATTGACATGCATAATTAATTTTAGAAATGGGAAATATAACATTAGGTTCTGAAGTGTTACCTCACTGTAAACCTTTAGGATAAACTTCCTCGGGTGCTTGTAGGAGGCCAATTCTGGACACTCCACTATTCATCTCTATAGATAAAATACTCAGGATAGAATGGGAAGATGTCATTATAAATTTTGGCCTCACCCATAGATAAAAAAACCCTAAAATAAAAATAAATACAAGTCCCACAGGTTACTAAGGCTGAAATATGACATAAGGGTGGGTAGGTATAAAAACAAGGGTCGACTCAATGGCAAGCATGGAGGAAACTGTAGTAGTGCAGATATTTTTTCAAGATGGGAAATTTTCATTCCAAAATTAATAGATTTTACAAAACATTCAATAATTTCAATGTTATATTATAGTTTATCATTTACTTTTTTTCAACAAACTTTGAGTAATGTGAACAATAAATGCAATCATTACATCTATAGGTGTTCCTATAGTGGTAGTCAGGGGGTAAGTTTATCTAATGGTGTGAGTGTATTAACATTTAATTATTTTAGAGCTGACATTATAAAAAACCTACATCCACTTTTAATTTATTTTTATATCGACCCATAATTATTTTATTTTATAACTATTTTTTAATAAAATAAAAAACTTTAAATATACATTTACCATATAGGTGAATTATATTTATTATAGTGGTAATTTTATTTACTTTAATATAAATAAAAATTATTTATTTACCATGTTGGAATATATGATAGATGAATTATATTTGTTATTGTGGTAATTTTATTGACTTTAAAATTAAAAAAATTATTTATTTATTTTATAATTTTTCTTGTGATAAATTTATTTTCTTTAAAATAAAATAATTTATTTATTAGTATTATTCGTTTTATAAAATTAAAAACTTTAAATATATATTTACCATATAAGTGAATAATATTAATTATAGTGGTAAATTTGTTTACTTTAAAATAAATAAAAATTATTTATTTATTTCTTAAATTAATACGTGAATTACATTTATTATTGTAGTAATTATATTTATTTTAAAATAAAATAATTTATTTATTTAACTTTGTAGTTATTTAATTAATGTAAAGTGAACATTATAAAAAATAAATACGACAACCAACATGATGGTTAAAAAAACATATAAATATAAATTAGAAAAATAATCACAAACAAAATCAAAGAAAATAATGAAAAAATAAAGTGCAGATGGAAACAAATAACAGTGATATGATATAAGCGAGAAAAATAAATTACAAAATACAAAAGGTAGTTTCTATATTTAACTCATCAATTCAAAAAATGTAATTTCAAATATTATTTGTACTTCTCTCTATCATTTAGGTATGTACTTTTTCCATTCCCAATTTCCAATTAGGTATGCTTTTTTTTCCATTCTTAATTTCCAATTATATAGGTAGGCTAGCCATTTTTAAATTTATTTTTTTTCTTTAAAGTTGAAATATAATTTTTTATTTTAAAAGTAGTTGTCACCATGAAAATCAATTATTTTTTAATATTTATTTATTATGTTAATTATTTTATAGGTTATATATATTCAGTTTTGGTGCACAAAAACTTAATGTATATGTATTTTTTTTCCTATTTTTTGTTAATATAAATTTATTATAAGATGATTGTAAGTATATGATTAAAAGAAAAATTATTGAATAAAAATGTAGGGAATATGGCTTGGCAAAAAATGTAATTTAAAATTGAAAAATAAAAAAAGAATATGAAGAATTAAAGTGAGAATGACAGAGAGAATATAATTGAGAATACCAAAGATAAAAATGATAAGTACCAGTGAAAAATGAGAGAATACAATGACATATAAAATGTAGAGCTAATTTATGAGTCAAAGAAATTAGAAGAATAAACGAAAGAAAATGCTAATCATATGATAGTTCATCATACACAAACATTTCAACTAGGCCAATCTATATTACTAAGAAGATTACAAAGACTAATGTGTTGAGATCAATT
The DNA here is from genome assembly GCA_037957365.1 of Torreya grandis. Classification (NCBI taxonomy): domain Eukaryota; kingdom Viridiplantae; phylum Streptophyta; class Pinopsida; order Cupressales; family Taxaceae; genus Torreya; species Torreya grandis. The sequence continues at coordinate 1,512,131 of JARHVA010001003.1, read as the reverse complement.
GATTGATGGAAAAAGAGAAAAACTATGCCAGTGTAATTGAAATGTTATACAAAGGCATCATCTCATTAGTTCTAATGTTGATGTTGATCATGGTGAAGAAACTATAATGGATACATAACTACACCATATGATGGACTTCATTAAAATCCCTACCAAGTTTGTTGGTGAATTTGAAAGTTGCATGGAGTGAGTATTATTGAAGATCTACAAGGACAAGTTACACTAGTGTATAGATGCCTAATAACTGAAACCATTATTGAAAGAGATATAGGTGCAATAGAAACATGTCGCTTGCTACTAGAATTTCCTTTGATGGAGTTTAGTAGATTATTTTTATCATTAAATGCTAGTCATAAAGTTTTTAAATGGGTATTAAAAGAGGATGATGAAAATGATAAAAATAGAAAATCAATAATTGATGGGTATATTGATAGACCTCATTCAATGTAACATGTGCCACTCATAGAGGCTACAAGTTCTTGGATATATAGTCCAAAAAATAAAAGAGGAAAAAAATGGAAACCAAAAAAATGCATATTATTGTGAGGGTATGGCCAAGGTTTTACAGCATCCTAGAACAAGATAGTCAAAAATTTGTGGAATTTTTTTGGTCAAAGTTACTATTGTATAAACCATTTCATGATATTGAGATAGATATTGGCCTTCTTGATGATACAATAAAATATAATTGGTGTCAATTTCAATACAACCCTTTTCATATAGATCAAATCATTGAAAAATATAATGACATTAATGAATAAATAGAGGATGAAAATGTTGGCATTATCAATTAAAGCACAACTGAACATGAGTGGAAGATCCTCTCAGCGCCACATAGCAAATAATTTTTACATGTTTATGAGATTGATATGTTAGGTAGAAGATTTATTTATAGACAAGTAATCTAGGATATAGATAAGGTGGATGAAGAACAAATGAATAGAAGTCTTAAATTTATAACCATGGGAAAATAAAATGAATTACTTGCTATGGATGAAATGGAGTATAAATTTTCATATGAGATCCTAAGTTAGAAATAAAAAATTGCATTTGATATAGTTATAATACATTATAATCAATGACAAACTACATCTCTATTGCATATGATAATTTCAAAAACTATAAGAACATGGAAATATTATCTTATTGGAGGGCTTAACTAGTACTTCTATATTTATCATAACCATAATGTTGCCCACATTTACTACATGATCTAACTAGAGTTTCAACATTTTAGATCAGTGCATCAACAATACATATAGCCTTACGAATGCCTATTTCAAGTTTTGAAAAATTAGAAGGAATAAGGTTAACAAGTTTTAAAGAAGATATTAGACACATTAAATGTATTTTGATTGATGAGATGATCTTTATAGTTTAAAATATGCTTTAAAATATAGATTCTCAACTACACCCAGAATTTCTAAAAAATGTTGATATGTGGTTTGCTAGAAAATCTAAGTTTTTTGTTGGGGATTTGGAATAATTGCCTTCAGTAATGGATAAACCTCCATATGAAAGTGCAAGACAAGAAAAGTTATTATGACAAAACTTTGAAATCATTTTGACACTTGATAAGGTTTTTACAAAACAAGGTCAAACTAAAGAACAATAATGGTTTCGATAATTTTTTAAAAATCTAAGAGATGTCAATCCAACCATTAATGATTGGTAATTGTTGATGAATATAATGTATGTTACAATTTAAATAGTTGAAAAGGAGGATTTTAACTAACATATGAACTTATTTACAATAAATGAGAATGTGTGTTAGCATGATAAGAGAAATTTATATGCATTGAATCAACCTATTGCTCAAAGCATTGCAAGTAGAGGACAAAATAATGATGTTATGAGATTGGATGATGTACATTTGGAAGTTTATTTATTTATTATTATTAGTGCAAGGGTGATACTCACTAAAAACTTATGGATAGAGGCATCTCTTGTCAATGACATACCTAGATATGTTCGAAGCATTGTATACAAACTAGGGATAGCACCCCATAAACCACTTATATATGTAATGGTTGAATTCGCTAAGTATACATGGATTCCTTTTATTTATTCAGATCTGAATAGAATTCCAGTTACCCCTATATAAAGGGGTCATGTGTGTAAGTTGCCTTTGAAATTAGCATGAAAATTGACAATCCATAAATCACAAGACTTAACTCTTGACAAAGCCAAAATTGATATAGGACTTACAAAAAGATAAGGTTTGGCATTTGTTACTATATCACATGTCAAGTCACTACTTGGATTAAGGATCACACTGCCTTTCACATATGACTAGTTTGAAATATTGAATAACAGAAAAAACATAGAAAAAATAAAAAAGAATGAACAAAGAATTCAATTATTAGAATATCACATGTATATAGATTGAATATAATAAACTTGGTTGTTATACAACTTAATATCAAATGTATATAATTTGAATATCATAAACATATTGTTATACTATTTATATATATCAAATAATGTGTTGCATTCTATTTTTCATTTTAATATTGTATTAGATAACTATATTAAATTTATTTTTATAAAAAATAAATATTTACCTTTACTTCACACAACAACAAGTTCTACTAGCATACATATCTTAGATAAATCTATATAAAATACATCAATAAATATCATTCTCAAGACACTCACAGTTCAATTCAATACAATATAAGTACATCAAAAATGATATTTATTAATATATTTTACATAAATTTATCTAAGATATATATACTAGTAGTTAACATCTCTAACATATCAATTATTGATATGGAAAAAAATAAATTAAATATGAAAACCAAATAAAATTACAAAAAAATAGTAAGAACTTTTACTTAAACAATATTAATGTTGAAAAAAGTATTACCGATCAAAATTACATTTAAACAATATTAATGTTGAAAAAAGTATTACCCATCAAAATTACATTGTAAAGGGTCCATGTTAATATACAGTGTGTTTATTCCTCCACATAGATTTATGACAACTTCATCATCCATTATAAATATCTCCATTATTTCACTAAATTGTCTTAAATTTTTAATAATTAAAAATTATAAGATATAATATTAAATATGTAGATACCATAGGATGATATAGATGACATTACATAGAGATAATTCTCCGTCATATACAACATAGTTGGAAATAAGAGAAAATGAAAACAAAAGGATTGAGGAAATATGATATATTTTTTTCTCTATTTTAATTGTTTTGTGACATAATTTAATACATAAAATAAGGGACAATAAGTTATAAAGGGCGAATCTTAAGTTAGTTTAATCTATAATATAATTTAATAAATAATTAGTATCTAAAAAATATTAAAAATATATATATTTTATATTTGTACAGTTTATAATATAAATGTAGATTTTTATCTTTTTAAATTATAATATAAATTTTAATAAATATTATTATGTCAAAAAATAATTAAAGAATGTAATAGTGTGAATGGTTCATTTTTATTATTTTTAAATTGATTATTAAAAATTTATTTAAAAAAATAAATATAAAATATAAAATATTAAGAAAATAAAAATCACCATACAAAAATGCAGAGATTATCCAAGCCAAAAGAAGAATGATTTTTTTTTAATAAAATATAACAAGTAAACTATCATTCTCCAAAAATATTCCCTTCAAATTTATTTATTTATTTTATATATCATATATGCAGCCTGTTGTTATAGGTGTAATCTCATTAAACATTAGTGCCGCTGCCATTTTCATAATCATTGCCTTGCGCTGCACTATTCCACCCTATATGTCAAACGGCAATAAAAATAAAATTAGCAATATGTCCTCTTAGATCAAATGAATGTTGTCATAGTTTTATTTTTAGATATAAATAAAGGTGTTAAGGATAAGTAATTGGAGAAAAAATCATCTCTAAGGATAACATATTGCATCAGAGGACAACATTTAAGAAATACAAATATATTTCAAAGTTTAAGTCCCATCTCACATTTTACATCAGAGGACAACATTGTTATATAAACACATCTATATTTTTAAATTTAATATTCAAAATTGAATGCTTTGATTAGTTAGTCATAGCAATGATTTGTTGCCTATTTTTAAATTGATGGTACAGAGATTTTTTATTTTTTATTATTTTTTATTTATTTATTTATTTATTTATTTAATTTTTTTTTTTAATAAAATGGATATATTACAAAGTGTTTTTTTTGAAAAAATAAAAAAATAAAAAAAAATAGTGGATATTCTTCTTATGGAATTTTAATGGATATCAGTTTTAAAGATGAAATGTAATTGATATGCTATAATTTAAGGAAGACATTATCTTTAACATATGATATATGTTAAGATTTTATAAGGTTACATTGTTTGTATAATTAGTATTTTTTAAATTTATAATATGATTATATATTTTTTATAAATTTATTATTAAAGTGATGTTTATACTAAATAAATAAATTTAGGAGGGGAGTGATAGTGACTAAGTGCTTTTTAATTACTATTTTTTAATGCATTTTATAATGGTAATGGTGGGATAGAGTATAATGGGGAGAGATATTTATTTTTATGTTCAATTTTAAATTTGACATTTATTTGATTGTCAAAAGTGAATTTCAATGTGGTATGTGAAAAATTAAAGATAAAAAATTTAAAATTAATTTTTCTCACAGATTTTAGGTAGAAGTATGATAAAGATATTTTAATATTTGAATTTACTTCTTCAGACAAAAAGCAAAAAATAAAATGATTAACATTTGATTGAAATTTTCATATAACAATTAAAAATATGTCAAATTTAAAATTAAACATAAAAATGAATAATTCACTCCATTACATTTTACTACACTCCATTATATTCTACCCAACTTCATCTCACCATTATAAACATAATAAAATATATAATTAAATTAAATTTTAAATTATTAAAAATAATAATTATATAAAATTAAATATTTATATTGATTGGTTAAATTATATTTAAATTAAATTAAATTACATTAAAATAATAATTAAGTTTTTCATTTTATTCTAAATAAAGATTAATTTTTATTAATAAAATTTATATCTAAATTTCAAGCTTCATTTTCATTTATTTTTCGCACCGATCTTTGGTTAGATTAATTTTCTCATATATAAGTTGTATTAAAGAAATTTAATGTGTTTTGGAAGAGACCTTAATTTTTAAGGTCATCCTATTCAATATGTATATTCCTTTCAATAAAATTAATTAAATAAATAAATAAAAATAAATGGATGTTATTTTCAAACTCTTTACATGGTTTTAATTTCGGCCATTTTTTTTGGTTATTAGAAAACTCACCTTTATTCCGCTCTTCCACAAAATGGGATCTTCTTAAAATTAAATTTTCATATGTTTAAGGACTTTGAAGAATATATTGATATTTAGGTTTAAAACACATAATTTTCATAAGTGATGTATATAAAGCATAATTTTTATTATGATTTAGTTAGAAAAAAGGATTAATTTTTGTCACTTAGATTATTGTTTTACAAATTATTATGAAAATAAAATTGATGATGAAGATGGTGATATTTAAGTTATTAATTAAAATATAATGAAATATTAGTGGGAGATATTTAAAGGTTACATTATGAGAAAATTATATCAAACGAAAATATATTGTTATAATTATGAAAATCACAAGCATGATGAAATATAATGAGTTACTCATATCGGATAATATAACAAGAAGTATTTCATATAAAATCTTAGGTGCCTAACAAAAATAAGCAACTGATATAATTATGACAAATTTTCATCGAACTAAAAATGCAACATCATTGTGCATGATAATTCAAGTAAAAATAGTAATAGGAAAATCATATATAATTAATAGCACTATACTATAGTAATATAAATAGAAAAATGTTATGGGAAGAATTCAAAATATTTGTTAATATAGATAAGGTATTTAGACAAAATGGAGAAAGTGAGGACCAAAAAGGTTTCAACAACTACTCATAAATCTTATAGATGCACATCCAACCATTGATGATTGGAAATTATTGATGTCAAGAACAAATAGTAGGTTGCATCCAATCATTAGGGAAGATTTTGACAATGGTATTCATTTATTTGTAACAAATGATAATGTGAAAAACCATAATAGAATGAAATTGAAATCATTAAAATGATTGATTGTATGATGCATTAAAACCAGAATAAGTATTACCAATCCATCAAGAGGTCAGAACGATGAATTGGATGTGGAGCTATTAATTGATAAGGATTCAAGGTTTTTACCCTCAAACATATGGATAGAAGCATGACTTGTAAATGGATCTCTAAGATATATTTGAAGTATAATATACAAACTTGGAAGTTCCTCACCAGAGCCACCTAGATATGTTATGCTGGAATTTGACAGTAACTCTAGAATATCATTTGCAAATGCAGAGCCGTATACAATTCCAATTACACCAATACAAAGAGGACGAACATGATAACTACACTTAAGATTGCCTTGGGGATTATCCATACACAAATCTTTGGAAGGATTTAGAATCTAGTCTCCATTTTCATACAATAAATATGAAAATTTGAAAACATGTAAACAACTTTCTAAACGAAAAGTTGAGGAGAGACTTAAGTCCTAATAACTACAATAATGCTACACATTCAATATCACATATATTATACTTATTTTCACATTAATTTATATGAAATTATTTTCTTTAATTATATTTGAATATGATTTATATTTCTTATTTAGATAAACATGAAATGCTACATTAATTTACATTTATTGAGAATTGTACATGTCACGCATGCAGGGGCTACTAGCATAGATATCTTAAATATATCTATTTAAAAAAAACTGATAAATATCAATCTTGAAGCATTTATCTAACTTAAATCACAATATAGACGCCTCAAACTTTTAGATAAATATATTTAGATATCTATATTAATTTTTTAATTAATTATTCTATTTAATCTTTTAAAAAAAAACAAAAAAACAAGAAAAACAAAAAACAAAAAACTCTAAACCCCATCTTTATTTAAATTAAAAATTTATTTATCTATATTAAGAAAATTTCTTTCAACTTACATTTAACATATTTTTTTGGGTTCACAAACACCTTAATTCATTTTATATTAAAAAAATTAAAACCTATAACTCATTTACGTCTGTTGGTGCTATTTACAATATTAAAATGAATGAAGAGAATTTGGATATGTTTTCATGGTCCGTTAATTAGCACGCACGAAAAAATAATTCATCAGTTTTGACTCGATAAATAATCAATTGAGGCGTCACGACAATTAAATTTTGGGTCAACTGCGGGCGGTTTTTCGTTGTCAGCGATGATTGGACCGCTCTACAACAATTTCCCAATATTTGTCTTTTGCGTATAGTGCGGTAAATATAAACCGAAACAAGATTTTGTTTTATCGTTGGCACCAGTGTGACCGCGTAACATTTAGCCCTAAATCACTTGATCATCTCTTTCGACTAAGATAACTTAGAAGGGAAGAAAACAAGCTATAAATTAGATCATCACAAACGTCACAAACGATCAATCTTTGTATACGTTGTCCCCTGAGGCGGAAGAAAGAATGTGAATTCATGGAGGACATCATCATGTTTTGTGTGGAACAGTTAAAAAAACTATGATACATAATCAAATATAATCCACGAACAAAGGGAAGGATCCAATGGATTCGGATAATCCTGTCCTTCCTGAGCGATAAGCTAATAAATTCTTCAATATTATCAATAATAATAATCTCTTTTCAAAATTATTGTTAATAATGAACAATGATTTAGACAATTTTAAGTGGCAACAATCATGGATGATCAAGATAAGCAACGAAATATGATTGATATGACAGACAATCCTAGTTATAATGGAAGTGTCTAGAACAAGAAGTAAATCCGACTTGGTTTAAGTGTTTCTCAATCAATTTAAATGTTTGAGAGTCCTCCATCTACAATATAAAATTTATATTTGATAGAACATTAAATAATAGTTTATTTTTATTAGGGAAAAAAAACTCTATTATTGTTTAGTTTTATTAGGGGAAAAAACTCTAATGAAAAGCAATAATAGATGAAAATAATGTGTCAAATAATTAGAAAAGGGGGTTAATCATAACTATAATCACTTGTAAGAGATCGATGATCTTACCTGTTAATTCAAATATGAAATGTATGTGTCCATTGCATTATTATTTGTTAATGTACTTTTAAATATTAGATCCTTGAATGTCAACTTAATATATATGTTTTTTTAAATTAATCTCTTTGTTAATATATATTATTGTATAGTTTTAAAGTGTAATTGTAATATTTATTCTAATATAAATAATGGATAATGATTTATTGTACACATTTGTCTGCATATTATAGTTACAGAAGAATATCAATTCAATTATTGATTTGATTAACTTTCTTTTTTTTAATAAGAAGGGGTAAAAAATTTATTAATCACAAAAAACCAAGATACATAACCAGCAAAGGCCAATGCCCAAACAAAACCAAGAAAAAAAGCTACAACAACCACAAACCATCACAATCCCGTGCCACTCCTGTCTTCTCTAAGAATCCTATCCAGTCTCTGTCTAATCTCCTCAGGTATCTGCTCCCACAACTCTACAACATGCCCAGCCATCCCTTCGGAGGCCAACTTAGCCAAACAATCTGCTGCCCCATTTCGCTCTCTCAGAATGTGGACAAAACTCATCGACTCCATGAGAGAACAAATTTGAAACACCTGTTGAACAACCGCTGAAAGCTGCCAACTAACGTCCGTTAGTCTCCTCTCCACAATCATGTCGATTAAAATCTGGGAATCCGCCTCGCAAATCACTCTGCGCCAACCAAGCTCATAAGCCTTTCTCAGGGCATATAAAATTGCCAGGCCCTCCATCCTGTTTACCGCCTGCTCTCCCATATAGGCCGAGAAAAGGAAAACAACTGCCCCTGAAGCATCACGTCCAACGCCTCCAATTCCGGCCGGACCCGGATTGCCCCTCGAAGAACCATCAGTATTAATTTTCAAGAAATTCTCAGGGGGGCAGCCATCTACCATCTCTCTGAATCCTCTTCTTACCTCCAACGCCTCTTCTCACATAGGCCGAACTTGGCGCGAACTCCTTCAAACCCATCCTGCCAACCACCTCAGCGTCCTCCTTCTTTATGGGGAGGACAATCTCACTTTTGGCCATAATAGTTTCCTGAATCATTCTCAAAATTATGTTCCAAACCTGCTGCACCCCCAGCCTAACCTCAGCGAAAATTCTCTGATTTCTCTCTAGCCATACCTGCCAGAGTAAGAAAATCGGGCCTGCATACCAGACATCCATCAAAAAATGAAATACAATAGTAGGCTTCCCCTGCTTCATCCAGAACTCAACCAAAGAGGATGCATGGACACACCCGCTACGCCAAACGCACCACCAGGCATGCCACAGTTGGCTGGTATACTGGCAATGAAAGAACAGGTGAGTTGTATTCTCTTCCTCTTCCCCACACAAAACACATTTCGAGGGACTAGCAAAACCGCGCTTCCTGATGTTCTCCCACGTCAGGCAACGGTTCCATGCCAGCGTCCAAGCAAAGCAATTGCACTTCGGCCATCCAAAGCTATTCCACACCCTGCGCCACCATGGAACCTCCCCCTCCACAGTTAAATTTTCTTCAATTAGCACCTGGTAACTAGAAGATATAGTGTATTTACCTCTGGGGTTCGGGAACCAAGCCAACTTGTCCTCACCACCCAAGGTACTGCAATTGCATCCTGCCAAGATAGAAGCCAATTCAGTGCATTTCACATCCATATCAGTGATCGACCAATCCTCTCTATCCTTCCATTTTGCCACTGTCAACCTATCCTGGAGAGTGTACGCTTTGAAATAAGCAACGTTGTTCCATCCGGCCTCCTTGAATCTCTGAGCTAGAACGATCAAATGCTGATATTGAGAAGTTATAGGGGCGTTGCCATCCCAAGAATCATCCCAAAATTTTTCCCTCCTCCCGTTTTGACAAATCCAAAACAAGCCATGCTTAATCAGGGTAGCTCCCTTCTTGAGCGTATCCCAGATCACCGACCCCCTCCCAAATAAACCACACCTAGGAAGATCCTCCTGTGAGGTGCCAAGAAAATACTTATGGGTCAAAATCTTGGCCCATGTCTTGCTCTGCTCATTACACCACCTCCAATACAACTTTGCTGCCATAGCCGTGCCCACCAGCGTAGACTGTCTAAGCCCCAGACCTCCAAACTTCTTCAGAGTGCAGACAACATCCCATCGAATTAAGCTCCACTTAGTCGTAGACAGATTACCGGCCCACAAAAATTGTCTGGCCATGGCGTCCAGCTCTTTAACAAAACTGACAGGCGCAACCTGAAGCATACATCTATAGATGGGAAGGGCCTGAACCACCGCTTGGATCAGCTGAACCCAACCGGCAAAGGACAGCCATCTATTCATCCAATGGTTAACCATGGTTCTAAATTTATTCAGAATCCCTTGCCACGACTCCTTAGCCAACCGCCCTGTAGAAATGGGGATCCCCAAGTACAAAGCCGGAAGGTTTCCAACTTGAAATCGAAGGATGTCCCCAATCCTCCGCTGAATAGCCATCGGCATATTGAAGAAGAAAATGGATGACTTCCCCTCATTGATCATTTGACCTGAAGCCGCCAAGTAGTCATCTAGGCACCTGCAAATATTATTGGCTTCTCGCAGCATGGCCAAACCCATCATAGCCACATCATCAACAAACTACAGATGAGAGAGAATCGGAAGATCCCCTCCCCATCTCCAACCATGTATCACATCCCCCCTGGTGAGCTCCTTCATACGCCTCCCAGGCCCCTCTGCCAGTAAAAGGAACAAGTAGGGGGAGAGAGGATCTCCCTGCCGCATTCATTGAGTTGCCCAAAAGAGGTCCGAATGCTCCCCATTGACCAAAACTGAGAATGAGGTAGTAGTAATACAGCTCATCACCCACCTGATCCATCCTTCCTCAAAGCCAAACGCCTCCAGACTCTTCCAAAGAAAAGTCCAGCGAACCCTGTCATAAGCCTTTGACATATCCAACTTAATAAACATGGCCTTTTCCTTAGATTTCGTCATAGAATGAATGGCTTTCGTAGCCATAACAATTATGTCCAAAATTTGCCAGCCCTCCACGAAGCCACTTTGCTCTTCTAAAATTAGCTCCTTCAAACATCCCTTTAACCTTTCTGCAATCAATTTTGATACAATTTTATAAATCACGTTGCACAGGGAAATGGGATGGAACTTACTGAAGCAATCAACCCCTTCTTCCTTGGGGATAAGCGCCAAAAAAGTGGAATTCAAGGCCTGCAACATTTGCTTGTTCTCCCAAGACTCTTGGATTACAGCCAATAAATCATCTTTAATTATCTCCCAAAACTCCTGATAAAATTCAACTAGGAAACCATCCGGTCCAGGAGCTTTCCTTGTCTTCATCATAAATACCATTTTCTTCAGTTCCTCCAAAGTTATAGGCTTCATCAGCTGTGTCTTCATGTCTGGCATGACAATAGAAGGAATGCCAGATAAAATCATTTCCTCCGCTGTTGCATCCCTTTGCCCAGCATCATGGAAGAGTGAGCTAAAATACTACTCCACCTCCCTACAAATGTTACCGATAGACAAAAATCCTCTCTCCCCTTTCAGTGCTCAGATTAGTGATAACATTACCATGCTGCCTCGCTTTAACCAAATTGAAGAAGAAGGCCGTGTTCCTGTCTCCCTCCCGCAGCCAATCGATCCTAGCCTTCTGTTTCCAGAAAATTTCTTCTCTCAGCTCCCATTCCTCCAACGCTTGGGCAGCCTTCTCCTCTTCCTTCAACAGAGTCTTGAACAACCCCTCTTCTCTGATCCACCTGGTAATATCATTCAACACCTGCTGTGCCTCCTTCTTCTCCTGAAATAAGTTACTGAAAATCTGCCTATTCCATCTATGGAGCTTATATTTAACATACTGAAGGAGTTTAGCAAAAACATACATTGCCTTACCATCCATTGGGCGCCCTTCCTTCCACCAATCAACAACTAAATTAAATAATTCCTGGTCTCTCAGCCACATAAGCTGAAATTTGAAATGAGGTTTCTGATGCTGTTGTGCCGAGGAGATGGTCAATTGTATTGGCGAATGATCCGACCCATGCCAGTCTAAGATCTCAAAGTTCAGAGTCCACCAGCCGCCCACCCAATAGCAGGAGGTCAAAAATCTATCAATACGCTCTGCAATACAGTCCTCTCCCAGATGCCTATTATTCCATGTGAACCTACCATTGCCTGGCTTAATGTCCACCAGGTTGAATTCCACAATCTTGTCCTTGAGAAGAAGAGAAGATAGCTCCACTCTAGTATTACCTCCTCTTTTTTTTGACAGGTCTAATATCGCATTGAAATCACCTGCATGATTCAAGGATGGTATGGATATTCGTTCTGAATCACCTACAAGTTGTTCCACACCATTTGCTTACCCTGTAAGTCATTTGGAGCATATATATTTGATAGAAGAACATATTCTCCAGCATCAATGTACAAAGCTACCATAGATATCACACATCTGAAGACAATCCAAGCTACTAGTCGAACTCTGTGAGGATTCCGTAAACAGGCTAATCCTCCAGCCATTCCCTGAGCTCCAATACACTGGCATAAACCCTGCTTCCAGAGCTTAGGTGCTATACGCATCATAAATTCCACAAAAACTTTGGTCTCCTGTAGAAAGAGGATATCTGGACTATTGTTTCTAACTAATTCCTGAATAGCCTTTTGTCTGGGACTGCTATTCAAGCCCCTCACATTCCATGAGATTATAATCATTTCGTGGGGTTCAAGAAATGTTGATCCAAGGTCTTGACTAACCCAGATTCCACCAAATTCTCCCTAATCATCTTAATCACTTCCAAATCCTTTCTCCTACCTGCCTTAGCTCCCTTATTTGTTGAACCCTTTTTTCCTTCCTTCTAGAGGATTCCCAGACTAGGAGCCACTTTACCTCTCTTCTCTCCTCCTGTCATCGGCTGTTGTGTTGAGAGCCGATCATCCTCCAAGAGCTGGCTTGGCTCTCTAGTCGCTTCACTCATAAATTGCCCCTCTCCTTGCTTTTCCAAAATCATGGGCATAGGATTTTCCTCACCTAGTTTTGCTAGTGAAGAGGATGCTGCATCATCCATCACAACATCCCCACCTACTTGCTCATCCTCAGGGAGGCTAGGTTGAATCTCTTGAGTACCCAATTCTTCCAAAATCTCAAACCGGTTAAAAATTTCCTCCTCCTGCCGTTCCTGAAAAGTCCTCTTGAGTCTCCTATTTTTATTCCTAGACTTAACTTGCACAAAGCCATCCACTGCTTGATCACCCCCTGAATCCCCTATCTTCCTCCTGTCTTCAGACGCCACAATCTGCTCACGTGGTGAAGATGAGTTTTGTTGTCCTCCCAATTTCACCTTTGGGCAGGGTCTAGCTAAATGTCCATACTCATGACATAGGCAGCATCTAAAGGGCAGAGTTTCATAGTCTAACTGCTGAACCCAGGAATAAGGTCCTGCACTTATTTCTATTGCATATGGTATAGGCCTGCTCAAGTCAATTTTGACACAAATATGGGCAAAGGACATAATTATCTTACCTGAGGTCTATGAAGATGACCCCACCGGTTTACCAAGATTTGCAGCTATCATTTGCAAAACATCCTCCCTACAACACTCAATCAGTATTCGAGGGAGCCGAACCCAAACCGGGACCCGATTAGGTAGCTCCTCTGAGGGATTGAATCCCACTTGCCACGGCTTCACAAAGAGACCAGCCTGGTTGTAGAAGTACAGTCCCCCCTCAAAGACCTGATTTCTATCAGCTAGACAATTAAAAGAGACCATAAAGAAGCTGTTGGCCAGCAACACTACTTCCATCTCCCCTTCTGGCTCCCAAACCCTTCTTGCCCAATTTTTCAAAAAAGGCAGGGAAACTTTCAATCCCAAAAACTTACAGTATAAATAATGTTTGGAATAGTATTCCACATCTTCTACAATCATGTCAAAGGGTATAACCAGCTTAGGTCTCTCCTCACACTGCTCCAAACATCCATTAATTTTTGAAATTTTTGAGCCTCCCTTCGTGCCATTGCCCTACAAACCAGCATTCTGTCCTGTCTCTGACCACCCCTTGAAACTGGCCTCCTATCACTGGGAATCACTACTAATTACATCCTTATAGCTCCTGGCTCCTTTAAGATTATTCTACTCTCTCTGCGCCATCCCTTCCATACAGCTTCAACGCCCAACTGTGCCTCCCACCCAGTCGCTTCCTCTATACTCCTCGCGTTCCTTCTATCTTTTAGCTAACGCCCCTTAACGATAATACTACTACCTCAACATGCCACACGCAGACACAGGGAAACAACAACCTAACAGCTAGGGCACGACTGCCCTAGCTGGCCATCGAGTTGCAGAGCTCGATGCATTTTCAAATCCTCTGATTTGATTAACTTTCATTACTAATAGTAAACTTTTTTTTTTCAGAAGACTTGGTCTACAAGTTAATTACTCTACAAACCCATCCCTAGCCTCTTTCTTATATATACAACAACATATAAAGTTAGTGGTTGAGGTATTCACTCTAGAAAATAGTCATTATATTTGAAATTTAGGTTAGAGCTTTTTAATCTAAAGAGGTAATCATATTACTTATGATAAATTTTTGAATTATTTGTATTCAAAATTTTTATTGATTTAAATATTAAAAATATTTTGGGTGTGTGTCTTATGATAACTATAATGATTCTAGATAATATTAAAAGAATTTAATATAATATCAAGGCCTTAAAAGTTTTACCTCTTGTAGTAAAATTTTGTGGAGAATACAAATATTTTGTTTTAGTTTCCACAATAGATAATTTTTTTTAGATATGTGGATTATTCTATATGTTAGCTTGCTAAAATTTTAATCGTCTCTAAAAAATATGTCAATCTTATGCTCTAAATTCAACCCTTTGTTTGACCAACAATTTGTGGACATAGTTGGATATTAATGGTTTGGAAATAAAAATATATATTTTTTGATCCAAAAAAATCACTAGATGGAATTTTTTGGCCTCTACAATTAAATTTTTTTTACATCAAGTGATAATCAGGTATTTGTACAACATTTTTAGTTTACCTTGCCAATCAACTAAAAATAAAACTTCTCTTTTTGACATAAAAAGGGTTTAGAGGGTAGATCTTGACCTCTATAGTAAACGTTTATTCTATCTCAAGTATAGATTCAATGTATGTATGTTGTTTTTAGCATGATCAAAATTGGTGCCAAAACAAAAACAATTATGTGTTGGACTTTTTTTTGGTAAGTAGGTATATTATATGTTTTTTAAATTTTATTTATTATGTTGATATTTATATATCACTATTATTTTTAATATTTTACAATTTATTTATATATTTATTTATTTCTAAATAATTGAAGTTAAAACTATATTTCGATTGTTTTAAAATTCACAGAACTTATTGTTCTAAATGAAATAAATATCATTTTTACCTAATCCATAATGTGAGAGGTACATCCAAAATAATCAATACAACTAAAAATATTGTATACAAATTTTAGCTTCCAAATAACAAATGGAATATAAGAAACACCTATATTTTTTCCCCTTCTCATCAATGGGAACTATTACACACATTTTAATATGTAGTGTGCAGGTAGGTGGTTAGTTGCATAAATTTATTATCTACATACCTTTGATATGGGTTAATGGAGCTACATGAATAGTGAAAACCTCCATAGTTAGTTCCTTTTGTACCGTGTTCACTTTTTACACCCTTTGATTAATATATCAGATAGTATACATATAAAATACATCCATCTTAGTAACTCCATAGAAATATTTAGTATACTACAAGTTATACACTTTATTTTTATAATTTTTTTAGATCTATAATTATTGATAAGTTATAGTATGAAAATATTTTTTTAATTTCAATGTGGAACTCGTGTTTTAATTTTAACTTAGAAACCTTATTTACAAATTCGTTTTAAACTAGAATAGTGAAAGGGAAGTGCAAAGGATGTGTTTGAAAAAAAAAATTGAGATAACTTTTTTTGGTCTTAAAAAAAAATTACATATCGAATGTATTTGTGCTACACAATGGATAGAAAAATGTGATTCTCAAAAGCTCAAAATATTTCAGTTGCAAAGGTTATGTTACTGATTTATCAATTAGTAAGGGTATTTACCACATTGAATTGAGTGAATAGTTTTATCCTTTTCACCTTTAGAAAGAATTAAAATAGAAAAAATCATAGTGACAAAGCTAGAGGTCTTGTAGGTTAATTAATGCCCCCTAGATTACAATTTCAATTTCAGGGGAAAATGCTACCTTCATAAGTTTAGAGTATTTTAGAATATCATTTTGAGAAGAATAGTAGAATTTGGTCATATCAGTGATAAAATAAGCTTACATCTTTTAGTGTAGACAATTATCCTTGTATTAAGGATTTAATCACTCAATTCAAGTAAATAAGATCTTTTCATTTTGAAACTAGTGAATCTATGTTTAGTTAAAAATTTATTATGATTATTTTATCATTCCAAACTATCTTAAAGTCTTAGTTTAGTGCACCTCCTAGTTAAGTCGTTGGTTAGATGTGCCACCAAGAACACAGATTCTTGAGCCTGTGAAGAAGTTGGTAAGATATGTATAATTCCCAAGCATTTTTAATTATAACTGAGTATTATGTTGGTATTTATGAAGTAACTTTTTCTTGAGTAGAGGAATACCCCATTAAAAAATTTGTGGCCATAATTCATTGTACACTAAAATAGTGAAATGGAAGTGCAAAGGATGTGTTTAAAAAAACAAAAATTTGAGATAATTTTTTTTGGTCTAAAACAAATTTCATGTACAATGTATTTGTGCTACACTATGGATAGAAAAAAATGATTCTCAAAAGCTCAAAATATTTCAGTTGGAAAAGTTAAATTACAGATGTTCCACTTAGTAAGGGTATTTACCACATTGAAGCGAGTGATTAAATTTATCATTTTCACCTATGGAAAAAACTCAAATAGAAAAATCATAGTGACAAAGCTAAAGGTCTCATAGCTTAATCAATGTACCCTAGATTGAAGTTTTAATTTTAGGGGAAAATGTTACCTTCATAAGTTTGGACTATTTTAAAGGATATTTTTGGGAATCATATTAAAATGTGGGCATATTAGCTGGGAAATGAGCTCACATCTTTTAGTGTGGATAATTATCCTCATATCAAGGATTTAATCACTCAAATTAAGCAAAAAATATCTATTCTTGTTGAAACAAGTGAATATATGTGTAATAAGAAAATCATTATGATTATTTTATCATTCTCGAGTGTCCCAAAGTCTTAGTGTAGTGACCATCCTAGTTCAATATTTGGTTGGGTGTGCCACCAACAACACATAGATTATTGACCTTGTGAAGAAGTTTGTCAGATATGTATAATTCCCAAGCATGTTTATTATATTTGAGTATTGTGTAGGCATCTACAAAGTACTTATTTGTTTAGTAGAGGGATACCTAATTTTAAAAGTTGTGGTCATATGTTTTGAGTAGTACAATGAGTGTATGAACTATAAATATGCTAAGGCATTGTGATGTATTTCAATCCTTTAAATTATTTTATTTGATCATAATATATATCTAGTATACTTAAGTCACCCATTTCATATGTCACACAATCTCTAGCATTATCTATGTTCAAAACAATTAAGTAGATGATAATAAAATTAAATGACTATCTCCATATCCAAGATGTGGTGGTTCCATTGATTAACTAATTGGACAATTTTTTATAACTCATTTACATAGGTGGAGTACCTTTAGACCAAGTCTCTATAGATATCCAAGATGTATGCAATTTTATCTCTATGTTGCACAAGTACTACACCAAGCACATGGTTAAATGTATTGATGTAAAGTTTGAAGGAATGTGCAATGTTGGGAATTTGAAAGAATGTGAAATGATAGATATTGTAAGGACAGGTGTTGCTTAGAGACATCAATAGATTAAGAAACTTATAAAATAAAAACACATTATTATGATGAGGCTATAATTTTTTGATTTGACATGTGATATCTAGCTAAGAGGTCAAGATGTACAAGAAAATAGGGGAGAAGTTATGGTATAAGTTGATGAGCCCATGAAAACTCCTAAATTATGTAGTATTATATAGATTTAGATAATTATTTATCACTTTAAAATTCTTTTGATAAATATCAATTCATAAAAAGTCATTGATGTATCCTACGTACTAGATCTATGAATTACTATAAGGTGCACATAACTAAGTTGGCAATCAACGTATGTTAGCAAGAGGATTCTAATATATATGAAATGTTCTCCACATGCTTCTCTTGATTCTTGATAAATTTGAGAATTTTATCCATTTAGATAATATGAAATATTTTCCCAATGGCATAAGTAGATCGTCAAATAAGAGTATGAATTTTGTTGATGCATTGGTGAATCCAAAGGGCATAACCAATAATTTGTACAATATTTAGAGTGTCTTGAATACTTTCCTCGAGCTGTCTTTAGGATGGAAAAGAACTTGATGGTAACCTACTATCATGTCAATCTTGGTGAAGTATTGTGCACCTTTGATCTTGTCCTAGAAGTATTTAGTTCGTGATAATGAATATTGATTCTTCACCATTATTTTTTTGAGTGTGTGATAGTCCATGTAGAGTTGTATTATAGTGAACATTGATTCTTGAGTCTGAGAATTATTGCATTCCCCTCAAGGAAAAGAGCTAGTTTCGATCTCAACTTGATCAATGAAATATTATATTTCATTTAAAAATTCATTGTTCTCACAAAATGATCTAAAATACAAATGGATACTTCTAAGAGGGGATCTAGGAATTAAATGTATTTATAAATTTATACATTATGTGTAGAAAGACCTTTGCATTCTTGGATGACTCCATTGTGCTAGGTAAGTAACCCGTTGAGTTATCATTGTTTAGTCATTGATTACCTTGAGCACACTACCAAATCTTGACTCTAATCTTATGTAGTTGTATCATAATGAACATTGATCAAAATGAAATTCAATGAGTGTGAGATAATTTTATGACATTACTTGTTAGAGACCAAAGCAACATCAATTGGTCATTAGATCTAACTCCAAAGGGTTAAAATAGTAATATTGTGCATTCAAAATCTAGTGTTTTGGTTTTTCTTGATACGTAACATCTTAATCATACAAATTAATATAGCTTCCACAACAACATGTGAAAAATTTAATAGGTGTTATGCCACAATTAATGTTGTCCTTCCTATGCTTGTATTTTTATTGGAAGGTGCAATATATTTTGACATTTATAACCTTTCCTTGGTGTAAATAGCCAAATGATTATGGTTGTGAATACATAGCAATACCAAGGCTAGTGCATCGGATCGTGGGTTGCACAATGATGTTGTTATAATTTACATTATCAATGATAACATGGACATGCTAAACCCTCACTGAAAAGTTGGTGTGGGAAATGCATTCTCTCTCTTTAGTGGTTTCTAGTATAGTGTTGTGGGTACATAGATATGTGGTATTTGGATAAATTGTATTACTTATGTTAGACCTAATATGGATTGTGCACTCAAGGATTCCTACACACGAAATTCAAATTTGTCACATGTGTGCATAAACAATGTCTAGAAGCACATTTTTTATCAAAATTCTTATTGATTTTCTCTTAGGTAGAAGGCACAACAATATTCAAATTTTGCATGCTCTTTTTTGGTTTCTCTCCTTTGAGAAAAAAACTTTATAATTCAGCATTGAAGGATAAAATGGAGAGTCATGTGTAAGCTAGCTCTTGTGCATGGAAATGGATGATAATTTGAGATGTTGCTTCATATTTCCCTTGGATACATTATGAAATTATTGCACCATTGTGTTAGGAATCAGATACTCTATCTTCACATAGATATAATGTTAAAGGTCACTAAGGTAGTTGAGTAATATTTTTTGATTACTGGACTCCTTGCTCTCACCTTTCTGTTAGAGTGTCCTTAAGTGTCACAAGTGGGATGGATACAACCAAAGTGGTAGCATACATTGGACAATAAATGTCTAGTAGTTGAAGTTTATATTTAGAAGATGCTAGGAATATTCCACATGGTGTTCCCTGGGACTACTTTCTCATTATATACTACTAATACTACTAAAAAAAACAACAACAACAACAACAACAACAACAACAACAACAATAACATGTAATTATAAGTCAAACTAAAAAAATTTGTGAGAAAATTTATTTGATATAAATATACAAAACAAAAAAAATGTTTCAACACAATATTTCTAATTCTTCTAATAAATGATCGTGAATACAAATGTTTCATTATTATTATGTAATCATGAAGGCCATGCTTTAATATTTTTTAAAATTCAAGAAAAGAAGATTATGAAGAAATTACCTTCTCGATTAAAGAGTTGATATTCCCTTATTTTCTCTCAACTTCTTTTCACTCATAAACTTAAAAGTTGACGTGAGGTAGAATTTTATCTAACAATATTTTATACAAAACATCTTTTTGATATATTTTAGAACAACCACCCACCCCACTCCCCCCCCCCCCCCCCCCCCCCCCCCCCCCGCCGCCCTGGCCAGAAAAATTGGTAGGATCCCATGGAATTCTTTGGAAGTGGAAGCAAGAATGTCATCTTGAGTAATGTAAACATTAGTGAGAATCCAATGTCCCATAAACCTAAATATTCCTCTACAAGGTTCATCTATACAGATAATATATATTCTTAAATATTTGGAGCATAATATTTAACATATAATCTATGATTTTGAAATAAATAATGCCTTTCACTCATAAATAGTTTTTTTTTAAAAATCAAGAAAAAACAATTATAAATAAGCTACCTTTTCAATTAAAAAGTTGATATTATCTTATTTTTTCCCAACCTCCTTTCACCCCTAGACCTAGAGTTGATGTGGGGTAGATTTGTACCCAAAATCATTAAAAAAAAAAAAGACATCCTTTTTTAAATATTCAAATATATTTTTAACTATTTGTTCTTCAAAAAATTTAAGATATGATTAAATAAATTAAAAGTTAATAGATTTTGGAATACATTCTACAACTTCAATGTTATATTTTATTTTTTATTTTTTATTTTTTATCAAAGAATTTTGATTCATGTGAACTATGAATGTAGAAAAAATATTACTCATAAAATTCCTTTATAAAGAATCGATGTTAATAGAAAATATGTTTATTCCTCCACATATAATCAATAGATTTAGAATAATTTAATCATTTAATTTATATAACTCCATTATTTCACTTAATTATTGTATGTTTTTTACAATTAAAAATTATATTATATGTAAATAATTTCATATTATATACAACTTAGTTGAAAATAGAAATTGAAGGATTGAAAAAAATTAAAATTCTTCTTTTTTCTATTTTAATTAACTTGTAATATAATTTAATACATAAAATAATGAGGAGATAAGTTTTAGAGGATTAAATTTTAAATTAATTTTATCTATAATACAATTTAATGAGTTGTTATGTCTTTAAAAATATATTAAAATTTTGAGAAATTTTATATTTTTATATTTTATAATATAAATAAAAAAATTCTTTTTAAATTTTATTAATTACTTTAATTAATTTAAAGTAGAATGACCTAACTCTAAACCCTCATCTTTATTTGAATTAAAAATGTATTTATCTTTGTTAATATATTCTTTTAATTTACATTTGTGATAATATTAACAAACCTCTTAATCTCTTTTATATTAAAAAATAATAATAATCAACAACTCATTTACATATGTAAATGTTATTTACATTATTAAAATAAATGAAAATAAACTAATTACGTTTTCATAGTTCATTACTATTAAACCTTTCAAAGAAAAAAAAATTATTAGGTTTTCACAGTCCGTTAATGTTTAAACATTGGGTTTAATGATCTACTAATTTGGCAGGTAAATATAAAATAGTTTAAACCAAAATTTTACAAATTAACAAACAAATAATTAACTTTGATGATTTTATTGGAACTCATTAATACAAATATTAATTATAAAAAATAACATATAAATAATTATAATACTTTTTTTTCTAAAATTCTTTAAAATTTATTAATATATATTATTTTGAAATATGTAAATAATTATAATAAAAAGACAATCAGTTAATAATTTAAAAATATGACTGTGAAACCATAGAACTATTTGACTAAACAAGGCAACCCAAAAATAAAATCAAAATATTAACATAGTCTGATAGAGATAAAATAAAGATAAAGACGAAATCATCTTTTATAATTTATATAAAAGAAGATTGATTATTCCTCATTAAAAACAGTGATTGGCAGCATTCAATATTTACGGTCTCATTGTCATGCCATACAAACACATATATACGGTTCCAAATATATAATTTAAAAAAAAATAAAAAATAAAAAAAAATAATCGTAAAATCAAAACATTAAAACACAATTGGAAAAACAAAACATAAACTACAATATACAGATGGTGGAGACAGATTATCTTATATAATTTGTCTAAACGAAGATTTATGATTCCTCACCCAATACTAATATAGTGGCTTTTAAACAGAAATTTCAAACAACTGCTACCTGCGATGCCTGTGTGGGGTACAGAAACAACATTGCAAGTTTTAGATGGCTATCCCTTAAAATTACTGAGCAACTCCATAATAAGTTCTTTGAAATGAACTGCGATTTGATTAAGACGCATTCACACAGAGGCCGGCACACAAAACGAAACGAAAGCTACAATTCCAACAGCAACGCTTGGTCTGGAGTTCAGAAGCAAGCTCTGCAACCATACCATAAATAGACACACATCTGAATGGTAGGTGGAATACCATTTTTTCTCCCATTCAATCCAATGCTGCGGAGGAATATAATTCATTTCCTCCATTCTCAGGTGATGCATCCGTTTTCTCAATACTAGCATATCCTCGTCTGAAACGTGTGGGCGTTCTGCAAAACGCTTTGAACATAAGGCTTCAAAATGCTTGCATTGAGAGTTATAACAATAGAAAATTGCATACATAGATAAGTACTCGTACCTGATTCATCAGACGTGGCAGCCTTAACAGCAAACCTTCTGTCGCCCTTCTTGATGTAAATACGTGCGCAAAGTGTCCTTTGTAATCTGGTTTCGTAAGGCATCAGCCCACAGCGATATTTTGCAACTGTGAATTCCATGGCTACAGATCTGGAAGCCGATTTAAGCCAAATTCAATTGATGTAATGCCTTGCGTTGTTTCGATCCCTGAAGGGCATTAAATAGGCGTAAATTGCGTTTGGGAATTATTCGGGAAGGAAAAAAATTCATCAGTTTTGACTGGCTAAATATAACCGCTGTAAAAATAAGCATGCACAGGCCATTGAACTGGTCGGTGCGTTGGTCGGTTGAGGCGTATGCATAGATTCGATAATTAAATTTTAGGTCATGTGCGGGCAGCTTTTTGCGGTCAGCGATGATTGGGCACCTCTACAACAATTTCCGCGAACCTCTTTCCTGGCATTAATTTCTAATTATCTTTTGCGTGTATTGCAGTAAATATAAACAAACCAAATTTTGTTTTTTGCACCTGTGTGACCGCGTAAGAGCGGCACCGCGTTCCGTTGCCCGTCCAGCAAACATTTAGCTGTCAATCACTCGGCGACACACCAATTTTTTTCTTTTCCCCTTTCCAATTTGAGGTCCCATGAGGCTACACCATCTCGGTGGAAGAAGAATGTGAATTCATGAGGAAATCATCAACTATAGTGTGGAACATTAAAAAAAGGTAGCACACAAAATCAAATACAATTCAGGAACAAAGGGAAGGATCCAATGGATTCGGTAATACTTTCTGCTTCCTGAACAACAAGATATTTTTCTGCTTCCCTAGATAATTTTCTTTATTTGTTTTTCTTCGAATACATTTCTTATTTGTGTTACTTAGGTCCTTCTTTTACGTGTTTCTCCCCTTCTCCCTTGATTCGTATTGGAGATTGGCAGTAATTACATTTAATGTTGGTGGCTTATGGAGGAAGGTATTGAAGTGATCCGAACTGTGTGGAGTGTCTCTTTGATGGTAGTATTAATAAAAATTAAGGCCAAGCAGTTTTGGTAAAAGATTGCCCTGAATCAAACGGCCCTAAATTTATTGCTGCGAGGGGTTGTGAAAGAATCGGTGACATTAGGAAGCTCTTCAGTGAACAGTTGTGGCAGGAAGAATTTGCTAGACATTCATAATGTACAAAATTCATTGTTGGGCCTAGCAGCACGTCTGATGATGGATCAGGACGATGCACTAGAGGACAAGATGGTAAGCCCTAGTTATGGTGAAACCCATTTCCTACTTTCAATTTCATCTATGAAACAAGATTTGATTAAGGAAGAAGCTCCCTTGAAAAATATTGGGGTTTTCTTTGTCTGTTTGAATAGAAATGTTCTTTCATTAAGAAATTTATTTGTTAATCGGCTAAATTTGGTATTGGGTAAGAAAATTGGTATTTATGTTAATTTTTACAAAATGTTAAATTTTAATTTGGTTGTATTTAAAAACTTCATCATCCAGAGAACAGTCATTAACAAAGCCCTATGGAGCGTGGGTCAATTTCTCTTTAAAGTGTTCCCCTAAAACCCTAATTTAGAATGTCAAGATTTGATTTTCAAAATGGCCCTTAGATGGGTGGACATTGAAAACATTCCTCTCCAGTTGTGAAATTGTCTCCACCATGCCTTTAAACCATTGGGAGAGGTACTTAGGATTAAAGATCCCAAAAGGTCTCTAGCCCACATGAAAGCACATGTTCTAATTTATTTGGACCCTCTAAAAGCTTTTTCTAAATCCTTCATTTTTGAAATTAATTGCGGCTCTTGTATATGCCGTATTAAAGGATGGGGAGGCTTCAATATGTGTGTGTTTTTTTTAAAAGATGGTCATATGAGGAAAAAGTTCCATTTGATTTCCTCTAGTCAAAACATAGATAAATAAATTTAAACAGGTCTCAAACTCAATAGCGAAGATGTTATGTTCAATCCCCTTCCACATCAAATGAAAGACCTAAAAACATTATTAATCCCATCTTCAATTTTAAATTTGAGGAAGATGGAACACCTCAGGAAAGGACCCTATAATAAAAGGTAGCTCAAGATTGTTTGAGTGTAAGGTAGCTTCACCTGAGAACGGTGTTGGGAAATATCCACCGATCAGAACTCTTCCCCCTAAAGCTACTACTTTATCTTTTGATGAGGAGGAGTCTAATAAGATTGAGTCGATGGAACAAATCATGATGCCTTTTGTACTGAGAAACTACTAGTAACAGCTTTATGAAGATATAGTTGATGTTGTTGCTTTCTCTAAAGGGAGACCGTTTGATGATGGCCCTCATGTTGTTTAAGATTTTTTTTTGATTTGGTACCTGACAACATGATTAAACTCCCTCCTAAATATTAATTTGAGTAGATTGAGCCTTTGACAAACATACCCCCAAATAGTGGGGCTCTGACTATGTCAGCTCATGTTAATAGTTTGAATGTGATTCATGTTATTCCAAATATTAGACAAAATTAGACCTCTAAAGGGTATAGAAAAAGTGTCACGACCTTTCTTCCTGCACTGTGGAGTTGTGCTCATACTTTAAGTGGTTTTGGATTTCATTTAGTGTTTTATGTCAGGATGATTTGATTTCTTTACTTAACCCTTGTGTTGATCTCAAAGGATTATCAATACATTAACTGGAAATCACGAAAGCGAGGTACGATTTAATTTAAGTTAATTCCTTTCATATAAATTTATAAATGCAATGTTATCTTAATATATATTGGTAAAAAAAATAATGAATAAATTAATTTAGATAAAAAAATTTATCAGTTTGATAAAATTAGGAATCGTCAAAAAGTTATTTTTATATATAAAAAAAAATCTTTTATTTAATTTTGAAACATACAAAACAAACTATATTTAATAAAAAGTTCAATAATTTTAAATTGAATATATTTTCGATAAATAATTTTTAAGATTGTTAATTAATAAAAAATAATTAATTAATTATATTTAATTTAAAAACCTAACAAAATATATTATTATAAATAAATTAAGATTATTAATTTATTCTAACCTATTAAAATCCTACGTGGAACCTAAAAAAATTAAAATGAAACTAATTTAACCAACCACCTCACGCAAGCCTACATGCAAACAATTTGAAACACCACATGCATGCAAACTAAGGGATTTGTGCCACGTCTACCACATAAAGTAAGAGTTAAAAACCATAACTAAAAGATCTTCGCATGAAAAAGTCATAGAAGAGTAGATCGACGCCAAGTCGGAGGGAGGAGAAAATTCGCATGTAAAATATTATAAAATGGGAGTATTTCAACGGCAAAGGGAGGAAAAAAGAAGCGCTTGAGTGAGGAGGACAATTTGAGAGCAGGAAGGGGAGAAAAAGTGGGAAGGCAGCAAGGAGGCTCGACGGAGGGAGGAAACGTTGGAGGGAGAGCAGCAAGGAGAAGTTAGGCGCAAAAGTGAAGGAGAAAGGTAGAAGCTTCAATTCCAACGGATCCTCATTCTATTTCAGTCAAGGATTTCAATGGCATAAGGTAGGTATTTTAGTTTATGAACATACGTGTGTATGTATACATACATATGAATATAGATATGAAGATATATATACGGAGATAGACTCTGAATACATTCAAATTTAAGTAGTGCATATCAAAACTTTGAATAATTTAGAGGAAGCACAGATATTATTAGAAGTCTAAAAGCTCTAGAGAGTTTTTAAAACAAAATAAAATTGAATGATTTAAACAAAATTACGCATCATTCGATATAAGTGATGTCTCTGGCTCATATTTACATGTAATGTCATTATGTTTGAGCTACTATATTCATAGCTTAACACATCTGCAATAATGACATTTGAGAATCATTCTTATAAACCATTGGGAAGAAATAAAGATTATGTCATATTTTTAAGACATAAGGGTGGGATAATCTCTCTCAGATAACAAACACTAATCAAAGTTAATAAAATGAGTTTGACTATCTTAAATGATTCTGACTTATGGACTTATTATTTAGAATAGAGAAAGTATATTAGTTATTAAAAACTCGATATCATAAAAAATGATCAAGAAAAATAAAAATTGAGAATGTTAAACCAATTATTATTAAGAAACTACCAACCATATGGCTCTCAGATAATGAAACATTGGCAACAATAACTATACAAATTATGTTGACTAAAGCATAGATAAAAAATATTATTGATGTAAATAAAAATTAGAAAGGAGATGTAACTTGCAAATATTTATTTATATTTATTGATAGGATTTAGGGCTAGTTTAGCTACACAAGTATCAATCAGTTAACTAATCATTTTATGCTTCTGTTTGGATAGAAATCATAGAAGAACTCTCTGGGGAACTATACACTAGCAAGGGCTACATACCTAGATTCATAGTTCACATGAAATATAGAATAGAAAATAAAACTACATGTATACTACACCTTGATCTTATTCAAAAGCAGGTATGTAAGCAGTCTAAAAAATGAAGGTTATTTCTAGTGCGCATGTGAGTATGATCAACTTTTAAGGTTGTGTGCTAAACAAAATTAAATTTAAATGTAAAGGCAAGACCATTATAATAAGACCCTAGTTTAGATAAATAAAGAAAAGATAATAAATTTGTGATATACTCAGAAGGATCCCAATTGAATCGTCATAGTTTTTGAGATTTTAAGTCAAATTTTGAAGAAAAATATAACTTTTTATTATATATTTTATGCATGCTACTGTCAGGATGACCTTGATGATTATCTAATAGATATGAGTGGTGAATAGTGAGCAACTTAGGTTCTAGTTGTTCCTGATAAGTCAAGTCTCTGACCAAAACATAACTTACCCATGTGTAGATATTTAACCCATATGGCTATATGAATTGCCCGATTGGTAAAAAAATGACTAACCTATTTGGTTAAATGATTGCCTATTTGGAAAAAGAATTACTAACATGTATGGTTAGATGCTTGTCTATTTGGTAAAGGATATCCAATAGGATAAGATATACTTGAGTTATATGCATAGACAAATATTAATTACACAAAAAAATTATGTTTTAGAATAGTAATTATGGTTTCTACACTGTGGTATTAGAGCAATGGTCTCTACATTGTGGTATTAGAGTGGTGGTCTCTACATTGTGGTATTAGAGTGGTGGTCTCTACATTGTGGTATCAAAGTCTAAGTTTGAAAGCTAGGCCTTAAGCCTACTATGACCTACACTTAGTAAAATATTAATTATTGATGATAACTTGTTAAGAAAATTAAAAACTATGAGAAATTAATTTGGTTAACATTGGTTTTTCAAACATGGCTTGTGGAAAAACTTCAAGAAAAGGAAAATAATAAAAAAACAAATGAAAAATGAAACTTCCCTCCACTTTGAAAGAACCTATTTATATTTTTAACTCGGATACGATCACTGCAATCAAGAGTAAACTTAAATCTTTGAAAGTAGAGCTAGTTAAAATAAAACCAACTATGATTGAA
Source organism: Torreya grandis (assembly GCA_037957365.1). Taxonomy (NCBI): domain Eukaryota; kingdom Viridiplantae; phylum Streptophyta; class Pinopsida; order Cupressales; family Taxaceae; genus Torreya; species Torreya grandis. The sequence goes on along the minus strand of JARHVA010001003.1, from coordinate 1,483,533 downwards.
GTTTTAGTCAAACATCTATTTAAGAGACTCTTGATAATAAGAGATTTTTCATTTGGAATGGGTTGTAATGCACCATACATAAGCCTTGAAGTGTGTAAGGAATATAATATGCCACCAATATGTGGTTCACTCTGAAGATGAAGATCTCAGAGAAATTGAACTAGATGAAGAAGATTATGTTTAGAATAATTTTGAATCAATGTTATATAGACATCTACATATTATTGTCATAAAGCTTATCCTCTATAAAGCTAATAACTCCATGTAATAAAAAGTTGAATAACATTATCAAATGCTTACTTTCTTCAATCCTATTTGTGATTGTAATTAATAATAAGAATGCATGAGAAAAAATAGAGTTATCTAAAAGAGAGTTATGATATCAATTGTCTTGATGAAAACTTAGAATATTGTTTTGTTTCTATCAAGAAACCAAAAGGTAACACCTAGATGATCAACTAGGAATTGAAAGGAAAATGTGAGATACATTGAGCCCAACAATTAAAATTTTGAACAATAGGTTCTAAAAAATAGAGAACCAGTGATAGAAGCCCTCATCAATTTATTGACTAAGCAAATAGATAAAATATACTCACTTGAGTAGGTGATTAATTATCTTAAGTCAAGAAAAGAAAATGTAGAAAACATATTCAAACCTAGCCTTGATAATCCACTTGAAGAGAATCCACCACCAGTTAATGAAATTGAGGTTGTATCTCCTAGAATTAAAGTTCCACTTTTTGATCTTAGCAAGGATTTGAAGAATATTTTACCCCCTAAGTTTGATGGATAATAGTTAGGTGAAGGTGATGAGAATTGGCTAACTAAGATGGAGAATTACTTTGATGTAAGAAAATACAATTATGAAACTAAGGAGTTGTGGGGATCCTACCAACTTATAGGGGAGGCAGCTAGCTAGTGGACTAACATGAAGGAGTTGAATGTAATAACCAATGAAAATGTCACATGGGATCAATTTCATCACCATTTTAAAAAGAGATGGTTACCCTAGTTATTCTTTGATGAGAAGATGACTGAATTTCACAACCTAAGGTAGGAAGGCATGTCAGTCCAATATTTTTGGGATAGAATTATGAAATTACTTAAGTATGTGCCCATGTACTAGAAGGATGAAAGAGGTTAGACTAGAAATTTCATCCTAGGACTAAATACAAGAATTGCAGTGGAAGTAGATATGCACAACCCCAAGAACATGAATGAACTACTATAAAAATCTCTCAAATAGGAATAAAAATTGCAAGCCCTAGTTGTGGTGAGATACAAATTTAATAATGATAGAAATAGATCCTTCAAAAGGAAACTAGATTTTAGGGGAAAACATGTTGTGGATAAATACCCAAGATCAAATCCAACAGGTAGTGCACCCTAAACCATTAAAAATAAGATAAATAATTTTTAATGGAACAACAATAGGGGAGGAGATAATAATAGGAATGATCAAATAGAATTACAATTGCCCAATGTATTCTCCATGGATTTTTGGTGATGCCTCAAGAAACTGAGTACCAAAAAGCCTACTAGGAGGATGTTTTGCTTGTGGAAGAAATCACTTTGCTTGAAAGTGACCAAGGATGCAGGGATAGATAAGGGCCAATTAGCCTTCGAGGGGACCACAACAAAGGATCAATGTTGCAATACATAATAGATACCAAAATGTGCCAGTTGAAGCTACAGGTAAATTTTTAGGTAAACCCATTTCAATTCTCATAGATACAGATTCATCAAAATGTTTAATTCCTCCTAAATTAGTAATAAAAATGTCTCTTCTAATGAATCACATGAATGCATCATTGATGGTCAAGTATGGGGATATGATAGTCAAAGAAGTGTCTCAATGTCTACGCAAGGCAAAAATATAATTTCCATATTTTGAGATAAGTTTAGACTTGTTTGTATCACCTTTAAGAGCCTATGATGTGATAATAGAGATGAGTTGGATCACCAAACACCAAGCTGAAATAAACTATTATAATAAGTTGGTTAGGTGTTTCAGTGATGAGGCAAGATGGGTCATGATTCAAGGGGATCATAAACCCATAAAAGTAGAAACCATATCAGCTATGAAATTACAGAAGGAGAGAAGGAAGGGATCTCTAATTTTCATAGTAATGATAGATGATAAGGATGAAAGAAAGAATGAACAAAACCTGGAAGGCTATCCATTCCTAAGGGAATTTGAGAACATATTTTTTGAAAAATTATGTGGAATTACCCCTAAGAGAGAATTTGATTTCTTAATTGATATTGTACTTAGAGCTGAACCAATTTTTAGAGAACCCTAAAGAATGAATACAACTGAGTTGATGGAACTTAAAATTCAACTAGAGAAACTCTTGAGTAAAGGATTTATTAGACCAAATGTGTCTCCTTGGGGAACACCAGTCTTCTTTGTTAAAAAAAAGATGGAACTCTAAGATTATGCATTGATTATAAAATGCTAAATAAGGTCACAATTTAAAATAGATATCCCCTACCTTGTATAGAAGACATTTTTGAGAAGATGAAAAGATAATTTTTTTTATTAAAGATAAACCTTCGATTAGGATATCATCATCTAAGAATTAAGAAGGAGGATATTCCAAAAATTCTTTCAAGGCCAGACATGGACACTATTAGTTTACTCTAGTGCCATTTAGGGTAACAAATGCTCCTTCAACATTTATGAACTTAATGAATAATGTGTTCCATAATTACTTCGATAAGTTCATCTTTGTGTTCATAGATGATATTCTGATATACTCTAAAAATTAGGAAGAGCAGTTATCACATCTTTAATTAGTTCTTCAGAGGTTGAGAGAACTTAAACTATATGGTAAGTTGACTAAATGTGTGTTCTTTAAGAAGGAAATTCACTATCTAGGACACATCATATCCAAAGAAGAAATTACAGTAGATCCAGACAAGATAAAGGAAATAATGCAATGGATAATTCCCAAGAATGTATCAGAAGTAAGGAGTTTCATAGGGTTAGCAAGATATTATAGGAGATTTTTTGAAGGTTTTCTAAGATCACCAACTCAATTACAACATTGCAAAGGAAATGTAAGAATTTTATATGGATAGATCAGTTTGATAAAGTTTTCTATATCTAGAAGGAAAAGTTTAAAATGTCACCCATCTTGAAGGTACCCATTCCAAATGGTGATTTCATGGTTGTAACAAATGCATCCATCAAAGGATGGGGCGAGTACTCATTCCAAATAATGGCATAATTGCATATGAGTCTAGGAAATTAAAAACCCATGAAGTAAATTATGCCCCTCATGTTTTAGAATTGGTGGTAATTTTTCATGCCTTATAGAAGTGGAGATATTTCCCTATTAAGGATTAAAGTATATATTCACCCAACCCAATTTGAATGCTAGGCAAAGAAGGTGGTTGGAGTTCTTGAGCAAGTATGATTTTGAAATTGACAATGCTTAGATTTAATCTAAAAGGGAAAATACTAGATGGACAAAATCAAGGTCCTTGGTATAATCAAGTGAAAATAATGATAGAATAAAATATAGAACAACCAAAAACTAAAAGATATACCTTAGATGGTGAGGGTTTACTTTGATATAAGAATAGGATCTATGTTCTAGATGTAGAAGATTTAAGGAAGAAAATTCTGAATAAAGATCATGATGCAACTTACTCAGGTCATCCTAGGGTAAACAAAATGTATGCTAATTGTAATAAACTATACTTTTTTCAAGGGATGAAAAGAGATATAGTTTCGTATGTGGCACAATGCTTGGGATGTTAGAGGGTTAAAGCATAACACCATCATCCTGTAGGACTTTTATATATGCATGACATTCCAATGTACAAATGGCAAGTTGTTAGTATAAATTTCATACAAGGATTACTTATGACACTCTATAGGCATGATGGTATTATGGTGGTAATCGACAAGCTTACTAAGGTGGCACATCTCATACCTGGGAACTTGACTGATGATGCACCAACCTTAGCCAACCAATTTGTGAAGGAAGTGGTTAGATTGCATGGAGTTTTAGAAAGGATCATATCAAACAGAGATTCCAAATTTACTTCAAGGTTTTGGATGACCCTATAGTCAGCTTTAGGAACATAATTGAACTTTAGCTCCGCATTTCATCCCAAGATGGATGGGCAAACAGAAAAGACAAATCAAGTTGTAAAATACCTCCTAAGGATGTATTTTGTGGATCAACAAAATAAATTGGAAACTTATCTCTCATTGGTAGAATTTTCCTATAATAACTCATTTCAAACATCTTTAGTTATGACTCTATTTGAAGCTCTATATGGGAGAAGTTATCGAACACCACTTAGTTGGAATAACCTTGAGGAAATAAAATTAATCGGTCCTAAAATGTTGAAAGACATGGAGGAAAAGGTGAAAGTTATAAGGCAACGGTTGAAGGAAGCATCAGACAGATAGACTAACTACTCAGATAGGAAGAGAGTTTAGAGAGACTTCCTGATTGGTGACAAGGTGTTTTTAAGGGTCAGATCACATAAAAGTTCCATAACCTTTGGGAAAAAGGTGATGTTATATCCTTGCTTTATAAGACCTTTTGAGATCCTAGAGAGAATCAACCCAGTAGTCTATCGATTGGCCTTGCCCTCACAACTAAGTCACATTCATGATGTCTTCCATGTGTCACTTCTTAAGAAATATGTGCCTTATAATAAATACATTTTAAATTAGAATGCTTTGTAGGTCCAAGAATCTGATAGAATAACAATAGAGCTGTATAGAGTGTTGGAGAAGTGCCAGTACAAATTGCAAAGGAAATGCAACTTGGGAGGACACTAAATGAATGAAAAACAAGTTTTTATTTTTATTTTAAATTTATGAACTTAAGCAAACTTTTGTAGTGCATTGGGACATGCACAATTTAAGGGGGGAGAGGATGTCACGACCTCTCTTCCTACACTGTGCACTTGTGCTCATAATTCAAGTGCTTTTGGATTTCATTTAGTATTTTATGTCAGGATGAATTGATTTGATAAATTAACATTTGTGTTGACCTCAAAGGACTATTAAGGCATCGATGGGAAATCACGAAAGCAAGGTACAATTTAATTTAATTTAATTCGTTTCATATAAATATATAAATGTAATGTTGTCTTAATATATATTCATAAAAAGGATAACAAATGGATTAATCTAGATGAAAAATTATTAGTTTGATAAAATTAGAAATCGTCAAAAAATTATTTTTATATTAAAAATAACTTTTCTTTTATTTAATTTTTGAACTTACAAAATAAACTATATTCTTGATGAAATATAGTTTATAATATAATATTTTGGAACTTCCAACTTTTCTTTTATTTAATATAATATATTTTTTGTAAATAATTTTTAAGATTATTAATGAATTATAAATTATAAATAATTTTAAATTATTAATTAATTATATTTAATTTAAAAACCTTACAATCTACATTATTATAAATAAATTAAGATTATTAATTTATTCTAACCTTTTAAAAATCTACGTGGAACCTAACCAAATTAATATGAAACTAATATAACCTACCTCCTCGCCCAAGCCTACATGCGTGAAATTTAAAATGCCACATGGGGAGGGGAAATAATATTAGACCCACGGTTATAAGATATATTTCTTTCAGTTTAACGAAACGACTGCGCCTCCGCCCACCTTTATCTCATGCAAACTAAGAGATTTCTGCCACATCTACCACATATAGTAAGAGTTAAAAACCATAACTAATATTTTTTTCATGAAAAAGTCGTAGAAGAGAAAATCGACGCCAAAGTAGGAGGGAGGAGAAAATTGGCATGAAAAGGATTATAAAATGGGAGGATTTCAACGGCAAAGGGAGGGAAAAAGATGCGCTTGAGGGAGGAGGATGATTTGAGAGCAGAAAGGGGAGAAAAAGTGGGAATGCAGCAAGGAGAGTCGACAAAGGGAGGAAACATTGGAGGGAGAGAAGCAAGGAGAAGTTAGGCATAGAAGTGAAGGAGAAAGGCAGTAGCTTCAATTCCAGTGGATCCTCATTCCATTTCAGTCAAGGATTTCAATGGCATAAGGTAGGTAGTTTAGTGTATGAACATACGTGTGTGTATATATGTATACATACGTATGCATATAGATATGCAGATATATATCTGCAGAGAGAGAGTCTGAATACATTCAAATTTTAGTAGTGCATAACAAAAGTCTAAATAATTTAAAGTAAGCACATATATTAGAAGTCTAAAAGCCTTAGAGAATTTTTTTCAACATTGAAGTCCCAAGAATAAATAATAATAAACAAACGTAGGTATGGATGAAAACTTCCAAATCAAAGAAGACAAATATTGCTTGAAAAAAAAATAAAAAATATTAGACTCCAACATGGAACACGTTATGCTCGCATGAAGTCAAAAAAATGTCAAAATCAAAATAATAAATCTTTTTTCTTTTTTTTTTCCTAAAGGTTTATGCATTTTATATTAAATATTTTTGGATACGTATGGCTCTAATAAAACATTTGTTTTTATTTACGTTGTAAAACAATTTTTTTATTTTATCTAAATTTGGAGTAAATAATTTATTTTATTTATATGAAAAGATAGATATATTATTTAAATTAAAAAATAAATAATTTAATTTATTTAATTTGGAAGGTAATAATTTGTATTATTTAAAAATTGTAAGATAGATATATTATTTTATTTAAAATTGTAAATAAATAATTTATTTTATTTAAATCAGAGGTAAATAATTGGTATTATTTAAATTTTAAGATAAATAATTTATTTTATTTTAACACAAGGAAAAATATAATGTATCTAGTTTTAAAAAATTAAACTTGAATGATTTTTACATTATGTATCTCTTTTGAAATATATAAAGGATTTGCTTAAATTTAAGTTCAAAATAACATTCTTAAAACTCTGTGTATAAATTATTTTCTAGAAAAGTTTACCTAAGTAGACTTAAGACGCAATTGTCCAAAATAAATAAGGTTGAAAATCGACGTGATGACTAAACTAGGAGATTTTTGTTTTCTACTTTTTTACTAAAGATTTTGCTTTCGAAATATAATCCATTAATTTATTTAAAGTATTTTTTTACTTTTTAAATATCAAACTTAGATCAAGAATTTAAGGTTAAACAAATCTATGAGGGATTTGATGTAAGTGGTGCCTCTGGATCACGTTTATGGGTAATGTCATCATGGTTGAGCTACTACATCCATAGCTTAACAAAACTACAATAAAGACATCTGGGCATTGTCCTTATAAACCATCAGGGAGAAATAAGGATCATGTCATGTCTTTAAGAGTAAGGGGTGGGATAATATTTCATGCATGACAAGCACTAATCAAAGATAATAATTTTGACTTCAACTACCTTATATAATTCTGACTTGTGAACTTATGAAATAGAATTGAGAAAGTATATTTTCTATTAAAACTTTGGTATCATAAAAAAGGAGCAAGAAAAATAAAGATTGAGAATATTAAATTGATTATTATCAAAACACCACCAACTATATGGCTCTCAGATAACAAAACTTTGGAAATAACAATTGAATGGATTAGGTTATCTAAAACATAGATAAAAAATATTAGTGATATAAATAAAAAGTAGAAAGGGGATGTAGCTTACAAATGTTCATTTCTATTTCTTGATAAGATTTATAGCTAGTTTAGCTAAACAAGTATTAATCACATTAACTGATACTTTTATGCTTCTATTTGGGTAGCAATACAAAGTAACTGTATGGAGAACTAAGCATTAGTAAGGGCTGCATACTGAGATTCATAGTTCATATAAAACTTAGAATAGAAAATATAACTACATGCATAATACACCTTGATCCTATTTGAAAGCAGGTATGTAGGCAGTGGGAAGTGAAGGATGTTTCCAGTATGCAGGTGAATAGGATGGAGATTTGTGGTTGCTCACTAAATAAGATTAAATTTAAATGTAAAGGAAAGATCATTATAATAAGATCCTAGTTTAGATAAACAAAGCAAAGATAAAATATTTGTGATATACTCGTAAGGATCCCAATTGGATCATCATAGTTTTTCAGGGTTTAGAGTAAATTTTAATATAAAATAACACTTTTTCTTATATATTTTATACATGCTACTGTCACGATGACCTTGATACTTATCTAGTAAAGATGACTGATGAATAGTGAGTGACTCAAGATCTAGTTGATTTCAATGAGTCAAGTCTCTAACCAGAGCATAACCTATCCATGTGGAGATATCTAATCCATTTAGTTAGATGATTTCCCAATTGGTAAAAGAATGGCTACCCTATTTGGTTAAAAAATTACCCATTTAGAAAATGAATTACTAACCCATATGATTATATGCTTGCCCATTTGGCAAAGGATATATAATAAGATAAAATATACACAAGTTATATGCATACACAAACATTAATTACATTAAAAGAGTTCTATGTTTTAGGATAGTAAGTGTGGCCTCTACATTGTGGTATCAGAGTGATGGTCTCTACAAAAAGACTTAAAATTGTTTTTATAGAGAATTCATCTCAGAGTAAATTTTAGTGATGAATATTCATTAATTCATGAATATTTTAATTTTTAGATTTTGATTTTGACTATTTTTTAGGATTGGCAAATGGGATTGGATCATCAAAATTTTAGGGATATAAATTATTTTGAGGGTCAACTTGCTAAACCCTTATAACATTATCTTTGAAAATAGTTTAATTTACCACATATATATAAGATACCCCTCAAACCTGATATCAAACAAAATGACACCTCTGAATCCTAAAAATATGAGGAGAAATAAAATCTAAAAAGGATTTATAAAGGGAATTAAGATTCCATATATCAATAACAAGCTAAAAATAATGGTGCATCTTCTGCAAGTATTGCCTTTACTTTAAAAACCAGCTAATATAAAAAAGATAAATCAAGAACTGGTGAAGCTATTTGTGATAACCATGTCATATATCCATTGGATAGCTTTATAATGGATCTAAAATCATATTATCTAGCTTAAAAAATGGTAAATAATGTCTATTGTGAAGATGTGTGGCATGATTTAGATGACCAGAATAATGAATAACAAGAGATAGTAATTGAACAATGATCAGACAATAAAAAATATGAAACCCTTCATCACATGAAGATTAAATTGTTGCATGAAATTCAATATTAATGACCACTATATATATATATATATATATATATATATATATATATATAATCCTAAACTCCATGCAACAGTTCAATCTTTATGTCACCAAGGGTTTTATATTTTTTATTGACTGATCATTATTTAACTACCATCTCTTGTTTGTGATCTCTGCCATCTAAATTGCACCCCACAACTTCACAATAGACATTCTTAACCACTTTTTTAGCTACCTCATATGATTCTAGATGGATTCTAGAGATATCCAATGGATTTATAATATTAGATAGCAGAGGCATCTTGACCAATTCTTGATTCAATTTTTTCATAACAACTAGTTTAAAACAATGGTAATATTTCTGAGAGGTGCATATTCATTTTTTATAACTCCTAACACATGTAATCTAAATTTTGATTATGAACCCCTTTTAAATTTAATTTTACTTCATAGTTAGAAAGCTCTCTTTGAACAATGTGAACTTTTTATTTCTACATGATATAGTCAAGTAAATCTTTAGGATATTCCTCTAATTGTTGTGGGTGGGGCCGAGGGGGGATGTGGTAGTGGAATAAAATTCATTAAATGAATACTGAGGGCATAATTTATAAGACCCCCTAGCAACCCTCTAGTCTAATCTATCCATAAAACCTAGGTGTTCGATAGAGCCATCTACTCTAATCATTTGGCAGAGATGTTCAATCTTGTTATTCAATAGAGCTATCTAGTATGATCATTTGACAGAGCTATCTAATTTATATTAAATAGATTTTATAGATGGCATAGGTGACAACAAATGATGTTTCCCAACTAAAAGTTCTACATCTATCTCAACCAATGACATAGCCATTCAACTCTCTCATTTGACAAAATTGAATGACTACACCGTGGATAGAGCCTTTCATCTATACCATTGATAGAGCTGAAAGGCTCTCCCATCGATGGAGTCAAATAAAAATACCATGGGTAGATATGATTATCTTAGCCATTGGTAGAGCCAAATGACTCTCCTATCGATAGAGATAAATAGTTTTACCCTTGGCTGAGGCAAGTGACATGTCACTGCATCCCTTCTCTTCGAAGGAACGTGCATTTAGGGTTTGTTTAAACATGTCAACTAATACAAGATCTATAATATTTATCCAGTCACTCATTTCACTATCATTAATTAAAAGTTATCTCTTGGATATTAACTAGGTCATTTGAATAAACCTAACAAAATTTACCTCCTAGATTGAACCTATTAATATAAAAATATGATAAGGTTAAGGGTAGAAAATTGTAGACCTACCTATTTTCCAAGGTTGAAAATAAGATTCACCTAAACAAATCTAAGGGGGCTTGGGATATGGGATCTTACCCTAATTCATCCCTTGATCCCCCTACTAAATATGAAAGATTATCTAAAAATGATAGTACGGGAGGAGGTGATAGTAAGAACAAAAAGAGGAATAAGGATAATAAATTTCTTGAGTGTTTCTTAAGGTTGTACCAAAATAAGGGAGAAGTACGCCCCTAAATTTGACCAAGCAACCTAGGGTTTGGTTAATTAGATTATCATCTTGAATGTAAGGGACTTGAAACCCCAGATAGAAAGCTTGTAGTCAGATAATATAGGTAATATAGAGATAAGATATATTTTCTCCTTCTCCAAGAGGTTATAATAATTGGTTCCATTCTTTCCTCCATTTTAGGTTTTGTTTGGCCTAACATTTTTCACTTTTTCAATTAACAAGTGTAGAGGTAAATATAGTACTTCTATTCTAATCAGTGATGTTAGGGATAATATATCATTAAACTTGGTGTCTCTCCTTACAATTGAGTGGTCCGGGTTATTTTTAACTAGTAGAGAAATTTTTTTGGGATATGTAATATAGACACACCTAATGATTATAAGTAAATAATGAAACTCTAGAATCAGCTTGCCTCTAATCTAAAGGGCATTCTTTTGGTCTTTGGTGGAGATTTTAATATCATTATGGAAAGAGAGGATAAAATGGGTGGAGACCTTCATCTGTGGAAAGGAAATGAACTATTTTTCTACTCCTAATTTAAAATATTGCATAAACTAGTTGATCCTCTGAATAAATATAATGTGTTAAGTAAAGGTATCTAATTTACTTGGTGTAATAACCATGTTAAATCTATAATGTTATATTCTTGACTTAATAGATTTTACTTGTGAAAGGATGCCTTTGATACCTATTTGTAAGGAGATGGTAATGTGTTTAAGGGTAATTAAATTCACTATATCATACCATCATCCTATTAATCTCATAGTTACACTCAATTATGAGGAAAAAAAAGATAGGGCCACCATGAAAGGTCTGTATAAATTCAATGTGTCCCATCTTGAAAGCGGGATTGTTTGTATGGTATTCATTTATTATGAAATGCTGAGAATTTTTATTTTGATTTAGACTCTAAAATTGATTTATAGAATAAATCCATGGATATATCATAACATTTACAAGATATTATGGATTGATAAAAACTAAGAGAAAGAGGAGATATTTTAGTTTTCTCCTAGAAAATCTTATTTTGGTGGACTTTGACTTGACATATGACCTCACTAACCCTTCCTTGATAGAATACCTCTTTTTTGTTAAGAATAAGCTATGGAAACATCAAATATAAAATGTGAGAAGCTCTCAAATTTGCCATAAGTATAAGTGGCTTAAGCCTGATGATAAGGGTACCAAATTATTCTTTCATTTTATAATAACTAAGTACAAAAAATATAAAATTTTATAAATTAAGGAGGATGTCAAGGTTCTAGTGGATTAGGAGTCAATCAAAAAATCCTTCATTGATTTTTACACAAGCATATTTTTAACTGAAGGATTGAATGAATAGATTGATCATAGTAGAGTATTATGTGAAAATATTATTCCAAGGAAGGTTTCCCATATTCAAGCAAATTTTTTGGATAGTGGTATCTCTTTGTATGAGGTCATATGTGTGATAGACTCTCTAAAATGTGATAAGGCTTGTGGTATTTATGGTTTCCTGACGTAATTCTATAAAACTAATCAGGATTGGATTGCTTACGAGTGCCTAGAAGTATATAAGGAAGTAATTGATGTGGGAACTTTGTGATAAAAGATCAACAAAGGGGTTATTAAATTCATTTTGAAGGAGGGTGACCTCTCCTTATTAAAAAAATGTAAACCAATTACTCTTCTCAAATTTTCATATAAAATTCTTGCAAAGATCTTGGCAAAACCCCCCCTTATTTTTCTTGATTATTTTGGAGACTCAACTAAGATTTATGGAAGGTATATATATATATATATATATATATATATATATATATATATATATATATATATATATATATATATATATATATATATATATATATATATATATATATATATATATATATATATATATATATATATATATATATATATATATATATATATATATATATATATATATATACACTTGATAATATCATTAAATTTTTTAAAGGTATGTATTGGGTTAGAGATTATAAATAGGATATTGGGATGATCCTTATTGACTTTTAAAAAGAATATGATATAATTGAGTGGCCTTCTATTGAAATAATGCTTAGAGATTTAGGTTGTTAAAAGAAATTATATAGAATGATCATAATGATGTTCAAATATGCCCATGATTTTATGTAGGTTAATGGAGAAATCAATGATCCTATCCTCATGCAAAGATATATTAGACAAGGATGCCTCTTTCTCGACTTTTCTTATCATGGTGAGCGATGTAATACATTACCTACTTAACATGGGTGAGCTTATCCCCCTTCAAGAGGTATCCAGCTTCCAAATAAGTCTAAAATGATTGATGTGCTATTTTTGGATGGATCAACACTGATCATAAATCTTTCAATAAATAACTCGATCTATGTGAATTCCAACTGAATATATATTGACTTACTTCGAGATCTAAAATTACTTTCTATATGTCCTGTATGATAGGATGTAGTGAATTTTAGCCAGACTGACTCTTTATGTTTGGGTGGAACTTGAAGGGCCCTAACCAGTTGGTTAGATATTTAGTCATTCCATTTTCTCTCATTGCTTCTCTCAAATATATTTTTTAATGAGTGTACTCTAAAAAAAATAAAAAACTTTTTCACATCCAGGTAGAATTCAAGTTTGCCAGAAAATCTTTTTTTCTTACAGTATCTACTATGGTTCTTGCTAGACTTTTAACAAAAATCAAATCAACTCACTGCACAAAATTATTAGAGACTTCATGTGGTTAAATGTTAAAGGGAATAGGAAAGATCATGTTGTTACTTGCAAGCTCTACCATAAAACTAGGGATATTAGTGGTCTTGGTCTAAAATACCTATGAATCCAAGGCATTATCTTAGTAGTCAAATGGATCGTAAAGGATTTGAAAAGGTATGAGCCTTGGAATGTGCTAGTTAGAAATAATATTTAAAGGGGTTTTCTTAGAGGTAAAATAGGTTGGAAGGGCCTTCACAATACATATATTCTATTTGGTCCTTGTTTTATTAAAGTGATTGGTTCATCTATTTTTGCCTCCATCTGGTAGGCCTATGACTATGTGAATCACATTTTCAATGCAAAACATGTGATTAATTAGATGGGATCATGTTTCCAAGGTTACGTATTCATTTGGTGTAATCTTTCCCTCAACAATCAACTACTTTCCCTTACCATATGGTGTTCTATCTTGGAATGGCACAAAAAAGGTTTGAAGTATTTTAAAGATATATTTACTATTGAGGGCTGGGCCTCATGGAACCTCATTAAACTCAAATATCATATGAACTTTCAACTCAATGTAAGACTTATTCTATGATGAGTACAAAACTCAAGTGCAATAACTCAATGAACCATCTAGACAGTGATAGTGAATTCTTGGACAGTATCAAGTGGATCAAAGGACCTCCTCTCTATGATTTCTACAAAAATTTTGTATATCAAAATTCCCTCCAATCATCCTCTCTATCTAACTCCTAACCATGTTTGGAGTGTCTTTGACCCCTACAATAGTTGGGCCTTTAAATTTAAATTTATTTGGGCATCCTTCTCAAAACCTAAAAAAAATGTTTTTATGTGGTTGTTGTTGTTCAATAAGTTGGTTTTTCGATAGGTTCTTTCCAAATGTGTAGGATTAACCCTCTAACTATCATGTGCATAATGATGTGGAGTCTATTTAACATCTTTTCTTTACTTGCCAATTTATTTTTAAGGTTTGGAATTATTGTTTGCATAATTGGTCTTTGGATTTTTATTGTAAAATTTGTTGGTTTAATGTTACCTTTTGATATGTTTGTACTAAAAAGAAAGTTCATCCTTTTTTTTTTAAAATTCTATCTTTTTATCTATTAATATTCTTTATTTTATATGGAAGCAAAGGAACCTATATATTTTTTAATCTAGAAATAAGGTGCTTACTAACTTCACTAATGAAGCCAACATCAAGATTGTTACTATGTAGATTTAACTTCAGCTAAAGATCCCACAGAGACTGCTAGAGTGACTTTTAAAGACATGATTGTTAAAGGTGACTACAAATTGTATTTTGACTATTGGTGGCTTCCCTCTTATCCCCTACCGCGATTGGATCATTTATCATTCCATTATCACTGTGATGACTCTTTGAGAGTATGACTGGACGTATATAAATAATTCGTACATTAAGAAAGTAAAGGACCTCATCATGTCCTAAATTTATTCCTATAACTTATATTATAATGGTACCCAGTGATAGGTTGAAACATATAAATACTGTATGATACTTAGTAAAAGTCCTAGTCCATATATTTCCTAGCTTAATATTGATGACCGTTTGGTGATTTTAGAATAAATGGATGTTGAAAATGTAGATTTGGTGGTGGATAACAATATCTTCTAGGTGAGTCTGCATGAGGTGCTTGCCCAAAATACATCTATAACTATATAGTCAACTTAGAAGGGGTGGCTAGTGTAGTAAAACTTGAGGTGGACACTAGGTTTTCAAAATAATACTTGTTGGCCATTTCTAGCCCACATAAGAAGCTATTGCATGGTTTAATAAAGTATTGGATCAAAATGGATTTGGGATAGGTCTAAAGTATTTTAGAGACCCTATGAGATGTTTAAAGTGATTAAAATAAGTATAAAAATACAAGGTATCCATTTGGTTCTTGATTGTGTTCATCTAGGCATTTTGGGTCTAGTGGCATAATTTTTAAGTAGGTACTTTGTTGACATCACCATTATCACATATGGATGAATAAGAGGAAATTGGTTATATGGGTTTGTCCCATTTTTTCCTAAGATCATATGATCTAAATCTCATGTCATATACCTAAGTAAAAAAAATATAAAAACATTTGTATTTGTATCCTCAGTCACTTCCTACTTGTTTTCCCATACATAGCCATTTTAAGGAAGGTTCTAGCAGAGCCAAGTGAGCACTTTCACAAAGCAGTATCTCACATATGTGGAAGTTGTAGTTTAAATTAGTCACATGGGCTTGTTCATCTTGGTCCCATGTTGATATGCACTAATTTTGAGGTCCTATACCAAACTACAAATAGAGATATACGTGTTTAAAATTGGGCTCCCAAGTATTTTTGGTAAGTTTCCCATACTTAGTCATTTGAGCTCAACCATCACCAGGTTGTCACCAAAAATTAGTTATGGACCAACCATCTTGAAATTTGAATATATTTACCTCATAATCTCTCAAGACCTATGGATCGAATGAATTTTCCCCTTTTAACCTTGATAACATATTTTGAAAGTTTGATTCCTCCATGATTTATGTGCTTCAATATCTAAGCCTCCAAAGTTAGTAAAAGATTATAAGACGTTCATGTGAACATAAATTTTAAGAAATGATATATAGCCATTGGTTTTTAAACTAAAGTAGATATAATGGCCCACATTGCATCATATGAAAATAATCTAACAAAGCACATTGAAGTTAAATTATCAAAGGAAGCTCCAAGTGAATGTCCAAGTGATAAGTGTCACATTCACATAGCTTATCAAATAGAGACCCAATGAGCATAAGATGGTCAAAGTTAATGATCAAGATTACTAGATCTTATTACTCATACTCAATCATAAAAAGGAAATATAATAGTGCAAGATGAGTCAAACAATCAAATACCCTAAGATATTGACATATGAAATAAGTATGTAAGTTAGCAGATTAATAAGATCCTAAATGTCAATATAGGATTGCCAAGTGGAACTAATAGGGATAGGTTAAATATTCAAAGGTAAAATTGAGGGCTTAAACTCTTTTAGACCTGGTAAATCTAATAGATCATGTTGATTTAATGTGTCAATGAGTCTAGTCATTTTTTCACAGCTAATTAGAGTAAAGGCAAGCCCATGGTTTTCAAAAAAAGTTGAATTAGAGCCATTTTTTATATAAGATTTAGGGTTTTGTAGAGTCATCTTGATGTCATTGAAGTTAGTTAAAATTCCGCATGATTAAATATGTAAGAATGAGGATCTTGTAGTGAAGCAAGCTCTTCGAACTTATATGCCACCATGAAAACCTAGTCGAGGTTCAAGATGAATAGTAACTACCAAATGTAAAGAGAAAAGTCCAAAAAATCATAAAAAAATTATATATGGTGAACATAGGTGTCTAAAAGATAGCTAGTAGTTAGGAGATCATATTATAAATTTCATATCAAGTTTTGACCCCCTTAAATAGTGCTTACGTGTCGACTCTCTTGGTTCAGTTTCAAATGCTCGAAGAATTATCTATGATGGAAATAGTTTCATAAAGGTTGGTGGAAGAGTAACTACACCATTTTGGAAGGATTTTGTCATTTTTTACATGGAAATTTTTCTTGGAAGGCATTTATTATCTATTTCACACTCAATTGCACCTATAATGTAACTGGTTCTCATGCCTAGACATGTGTTCTAGTGACCCTTAAACTTCATTATTTTCTTCTCTCTCAGAAGTTATATAAGCAGCTACCATTTTGGATTTGTAATACATCAGATCCATGAACAATGAAGCCCTACTAGAATAATGTCATAATTTTCCCTTTAAATATTAATGCAAGTTTATTTCTAAGTTCTTAAATAATTGTCTAAGTGTGTAAGTGATCTATAGTGATAAGAAGTGATAATATTATATCCTTCCTTCCTTCATTTAGCCTTTAATATCCAAACAAGATTTATTAGTCGAATAGGTCATATATAGTGTATTCAAATGTGTCAAACTCTTTCAAGTGTATAATTATCTTTGTAATGTACAACTTACCTTCTATTTTATTTTCCTTGTGTTGTTTCACATATCTCACCATTATATTGAAACAATCATGTTAGAATCTTTTAGGATATTGAGAAAAAATTGTATGCCTTATTCCATAATGCTTTGAATATGATGGCCATGTGGAGATAATTTTGGTGCATCACCTCTATAGACTAGGTTCAATTCAAGTTGTTTCTAAATCTTTCCTCTATGAGTAAATACTAGTTTAGGTGATCATATTTGCAAAGATATAGTCAAGGAGATATCCCTTTAAATATAGAGGATCATTTCCACAATAAGTACACCCATATATCTAAAAGTCTTCCCATGTTGCCAAAATTTAGAAGGGGGTTGAACACCCTCTCCTAAGGTGAAAAATTTGGTGACAACAACACCCTTTTACTTAGCTTAGGGGACTGAGGACTAGTTATAATAACAAATGAGTGGGTCACTAAGGTTCTCAATAAATTATACAATTAATCAGAGACATAAGTCTATATAAACATAATAGTCATTGTAGTAGTGGTAGGGACAATAGTAGTAAACTGGGCTATGCTAGTAAAATTTGGCATTGTAGATTATTAATGGTGGTTTATTTGAATAAAAGAATGAATAGAATGCAAAGAGTCTACTACACCAATTATAACTATAATAACTGAGGCAATTGATAGAGAATGAGGATTTGCAGGGCTTACAGCCTTAAGAAAAATAACTTGGGCACTAGCTGCTATGGATGTTACTAAATTAGTGTAAGGTGGAGAAATTAGAGTTGTAGTTGATGTTACATCTTTTACTAATGTATCCAATTTTGAATCTTAATATTATTATACATCATTTCCCTCATCTAATAATAACTATGTAGTAATTGAGTTAGCATATCCTTGGTCAAATTATTAAGATTCTACTAACTTTTTTGTATCTCAAGACTAAGTGCTCTCCTAAGTCATCTATTCATCATCTGCCTCTGTCTCAATTGTTTCATCAATATATTATATTTCTTTTGTGTCCATCCTAGACACACATTTATATTAATCTCCTCATTTTTTAATTCTCTTCCTCACTATCATAAATCTCAATTGGGTATAACCCCAATCTACCATTCCTTTTTTTTCCCTTTCCTTGGGAACTTCTATTTGTTTCTCCTCCTCTTTCATATTTTGAGGTAAA